>JARFOD010005112.1:0-11661 GCA_031763545.1 Mopalia muscosa | reverse complement strand
TTTGAAGTAAGTAACCTTACTCAATATGTAAACTTTGACCAAATTACTTATGTCACTCAAGTGTAAGATGTGTTTTAATATAGATAATTGATTTCACTCATAAAACAATTCATATAACATAATCGCGGGCCTGGTGGAGTTTAAGTATCACGTTGGCATTTACTGCATGCTTACGGATTAAATTCTCAGTTGCTGGATAATATCAGAAATGTTTCAAATTGTTCAAATTATTTTCTGAAATAGTGAGGGTATATCTCATAAAGCTATAAGTGTTTTTCTTGTAAGAGCATATTGTATTAGATAAAGCTTCGTCCTCGCGGTGCTATTTGTGATTACAGGGGATTCCCCTTATTTGAGGAGTTTTGATTGGTCGCCTTTTTTCGCTACAAATCAGAAAGGCGCAAAAAAGGGGAATTCCCTGAAAGCGTTACTACAAATTGCAATGTGAGTATGAAGATAATGGGACCATTCAAGTATTAGGTTAAGAATTGAGTTTAGTGCTTCATTAACCATAAAGTTCACTGTACCATAATCCAGTACTGAGAATGAAGTTTTTGTGTAACACTTAGCATATATGCTGTTTCTAACAATAAAATACATTATATTGATGTCCCATTTACACTTCTTAACGATTTAATCTGTTCCCTCAAATAGTTAGAAAAGCAAAGTGTATGCATGTATGTTATGTTTAAGATATCATCGGATGACCGTGGGGTCTTGGGGACATTGACGTTGATCGGTAGCTCCGTGTCACTAGTCTCAATAGTCATCACTCTGGGAGTCATTATCTGGCTAAGGTAATATTTCAAGAGGTTTAATAGTTACTGTTTTAAAAATCGGTTTATTTGGGCCATACCCAGTGATGGTTCCAGAGAGAGGCAATGTCTCGCTAGTAACTCTCTGTTAACTCCTCTAAGCATGTCAAACATTGGTCAGTAGGTTGTTGTTATACATGCATATGGCCAGTCGTCCAATATAGTATATACATATATTATTGTTGACTTAAAATAGATTTCGTAGATAAGTATTAAATGTCTAAACCGACTACAATTTGACGCCGTAGATATAATTCAGCAAATGCCTCGATTAAGAGCGATCATTTGGCAATAGTAGACACTACGTGCAGCAGATTGATGCAGCGGCTTAAATGTGAGAATATGAACCCTCCTTCCTCTCCCACTCCTCTTAAATTTCCCAGACGGTCCCATTGAACAACTTTGTGGAAATTCTTAGCCAACTACAAGGAGAATGAACGGGGTCTTGCTCCGTTATTTCCGCCTCCAATGTTAACCAGAAGCCTTGGAATGGCTAGATAAATAAAGAGCCTTAACAATGCTGCATTAGTTTTAAAATGTCCGAGGCGGTACAAATTCGAGCTATCGGTATTCCACAATTTTTATACGAAGATGATCAGGTGAAGTTATAAAATTCTTTTGATGGTCTGTTTGCAAGACCTAGTTGATATTTCAAAAAACAATATATGACTATAACAGATTTATCTGTGTTCTTTTTACAGACAATTCACAGACCGTCTACTGATTATGATAAACCTTATGTTAGCTCTGGGTTTATCACAGGCGATGTTTCTTGCGGGTGTCCAGTCTGTCTATGATAGGGTATGTGCAAACAGTGTGTTTGTTTGTTTGTTTGGTTGTTTGGTTGTTTAGTCGGTTTTTTATACTAGAAAATGCCCTCAACTAAGCTAAACAAAATATGCTAATATTGATTTAAGTGTGAAGATCCAAATACATACATCGTTAAAAGGAAAACAGTTTTTAAAATATTATTTTGATCATTATTATAACATCAAATTATTCTTAGTTTTAAAGAGGGAAACAAGGAATAAAGTTGGACTTTTTCTTTCCTTATCACTAAATAAATTCCAACTGTTTTCTTCCTTCAGTAATAAAAAAGCCCCTGACAAAGACAGTTGTATATATCTGTAACTTCAGAGCTAATCCCAACTTAAAGTGCTGATCAAAATTTACGAATCAATGTCTCGGGTGAATGGTTTGATCTAAATCTCAGAATGCGCAAATGAACCGTTCAATAGCCTTGGTCCTAGACGCCAGCTTAAAAAAATGCAGCTTACCTATCTTAATAAAAAATATTAACCTAATTAAATATTTTGTGTGTTCTGTCGATAATTTGTTTATAAGCGGCTACCTCTGGTGGTTATCTCGAGGAAACAAGACTTGATTTAAGAATAAACACGGAATATAGACATGTGTTGAATGAAAGCATTGTTCGGGGTTTCCGTGTAAAACATTGCATCTTCGTGACAAACTTGAGCAGATGTAAGAAACTATTGACATTGCATTAGTCAAGGCCCTTGATGGTGGACATAGTCGTATTACTGCATAAACAACTTTTTTTCAGACTCTGTGTCAGATGGTGGCGGTTCTATTGCATTACCTGTACTTGGCGGTATTTTCCTTGATGTTGGCTGAAGGCGTACAACTCTATCAGAAACTATATCGAGCCATGTCGGAAGGTTTAAGGATTCGCTACCTTCTGATAGCTGCATGGGGCAAGTATCGGAACAATTTTTTGTCGCGCTTGGTTAATGTAGAAAAAAAAACATAACTAAGTTAAAGTGTGTAGATATCCTGCAGCACTTTCCTTAACTCGTTTCAGGATAATATGACAAGTCAATATGTTATATTGTAATACCAACATTAATCAGGTAGGCTATGTGTACAGGTCGCGTTTTTATGTCCTATGGATGGTACCTCCACACGTTTACAAGTATTTAGTAAATATCCATTTAACTCACAACGAAAATAGACCTATATCGCTAATAACACTGAACTACAAATGTTTAGGAGGACTTTGTCACTATTTGTTTAAATAATGTTATTTGTCCTGGCGATAGAAGTAATGTGGCCGGAACGGTCCATCATAACTTATTTGGCAGTCGCAGGATTCTGCAATCTAAATCTACATTATCTCTTTAAAAATATGGATGTTTTAACTTAGACGACTTATTGTATTGTAAGGCGTCTGCTTCCAATGGAATGTAATTTTGTACTTCATTATTTTGTCCTTGTGATGTGTTGTATTGAAAACAATGGTGGAGAATGCTATATTGCTCATATTTTATACCTCTGTGTAGTCTGTTGACAATTATGTCGCATAATTGTACACCACATGGTTTAATCACAAATATAGTATAAATATCCAAGAAATCGAGCTTCATTTACATTATGCATCAAACGTTTCGTTGAGCATTAAAAAAATATATATTTGCCGTTTTAAAAGATGACAAATTAAACTGACCGTTGAACAAAAACGCTCTTAAATGAACCGTTGAATGTCACTTATAACCTATCATATCATGTATGATGTGTTATTTTCTGTACAGGGACTCCAGTAATTATCGTCGCCGTAACACTTGGGATTAGGGTGGATGAGTATGGTACTAGTGAAAGGTAGGTTGAACTATTGTTATACGGCCATCCCCAGAAGATTCTCTTAAATTTTCATCAACGGAATATTAACATAGTTCTGTCATACAGATCAGTCCAGCTCTAGTTGAACTAATTACCATGACAACACAATCTTTCCACCACTGGTCGGCAATTGGGATTAACATTTAGTCGCTCAGTAAGTTCCCTGAAAATAATATTGTTTCGAGGATATCACTTGATATGTTGATGATAAAGTTATCATTTATGTATTTGTAAGATAGGTTGACTCGGTATTCGTATATTCCTCACTAACCATCTTGGCTAGTGAAGAGTTTTATTCCGGGCTACTCTGCTTTGTATTCAGAGTAGCTCTGAATGAAACGTTTGGCTATAGAGAAGATGCTCAATAACGTGTGTTTTGTTTTTCGACAGTTGTTGGATATCCTTGGATCATGGAACCATTTGGGCGTTTGTTGGACCAGCACTGTTCGTTATACTGGTAGGACTGGTTCAATTTTATACAATTTTGCACGCATTAGGGGCATTGTAGGTTTGTATCAGTAGTGTTGGGCTTATTCAAATGTCTTCAAGCCAATTTGTTATTTTTCTTTATTTCGTAATTTGTCCTAGTTGTTACCAAGCATTTGCTATTGAGATTATTTAACTAATATGACACCAATGGCGCAGCCATTCCTTACTGGAATTTCAATTCCAAAGATCAGTTTTGGAATGCGGCTTCGACTTATATCAAAATAAGGGACAATTCATTTTTACTTTTTATTTATCGTACTAGACTCCACAACAAACCCGCCACCGAGCCCTCTCCTGAGTTGAAACATGGCTGATTATCAAATGTATATAGAAAGGGTTGTTTTTGTTACGATTTCAGGTCAACGTGATAGTGCTGTGTTTAGTTCTCCGAGTCTATGTCACTGTTAGAATTAATGCCAAGAAGTCACAATTTGCTAAAATAAGGTAATATTAAAGTTTTAGCAAATACGACTCGAGGAATTTGAGAGTTATCTGGTTTGGTACTATTTAATTTGATAAACTGATCACTAAAGAAGTTGAAACTCAAAGGTACTACTAGTATCATATATTTTGCATTCTATAGAAATAATTAAATAGATATAAAAAGATCAAATCGTGAACAACAATTTGTAAAAACGCGTTTTAAATTTGTTCACATATCTGCATACAATAAGTTATAGTCATAAATTAGTCTAAAGTGTCGTTTATTGTAAAAGTTGCCCAAATCAACATTAAACTTCATAAGTTGCCTTTGTCTGTGATAGGTCGAGCTTCAAAGCAGCTCTTGTGTTGCTGCCTCTGATTGGTTTAACCTGGCTATTTGGGGTCATGGCGATGAGTACTGGTACCATTGTGTTTCAATACCTCTTCGCCATATTGAATTCCTTCCAGGTAAGTTAGCGATGAACAAGGAAGGATGTTTCCTTAATGTTTTACGCCAAAGCTTTCTTTGTTGAGATTTGACAATGTCATCGTCATTTATATAACAATTTACTGAGAATAGACACATATTCCTTCATGAGCATGATAAAGCAAGCAGTTGCCTAATCATTCGGCCTAGCTAACGTCTCTTTGAACCAATATTAGTGGTTGAAATCGATTTGTGGTTGATCCGGTCACAAACACTAGAAGTAAGTTTTTATTTACTTCTTTGTTGTTTATTTTATATATTGTCCACAATAATGACATCATTATTCTTTCGCGGGGATCAAAATGATTTTTCGTCTCCCACATGCTAATCGCTCTCGTTAATGCAAGCCATGGTTGGCACGATTTGGGTGTCTTTCTAGACTTTTTCGAGGTAGGTGAGAGTAAATATGTAACTATTTTTTATTTTTTGTATACAACATAAGTATTTTTAAAAAACCATATATTTAAGTATGTGTGAAGCTGGAGGAATCTTGCTGCTTTCTCCGTAGTCCTGTAAGTCTATGGCTATATAATGATGTTATTTGTATCATCACAGGGGTTCTTTATATTCATATTCCACGTGGTCATGAATGCTGATATCAAGGACAGTTTCAAGAAGAAAACCGAGAGGATCTCAAAGTCTAGGAGTTGGTTTACTGTATCCTCTTCGTCTAGCAAGGTGTACTTTGCGGTAAGTGAATGCATTTAGACAGAGCAATTTCCTTCTTGGTATGGCACAACTTTCGTACTTAAATGCTGCCTAGAAGACTGAAATTAAAATGTCGGTAATTGTTTTCAGATTGTACAGAATTATAACTGCCTCTTAAGTCACACCCGGCGTACTTCATCACTTTTATAACGATACTATAATTCTTATTACCATAGCATTCCTTGGGAAACGGAACCTGGAAATGATTCTTTTCACTTAATTTAAAGAATTAGATTTCAATCTACTCACAAACAATAACAGATTACGGTTATTATTTATCAAATAGGCTAAAGTTAAAGAGCAAATAAAAAATTAAATTCTCTACTTCATGTTTCTCTTTCAGAAACAAAATGCCGTTACTCCTATCATGGTTTCGTCAGCATCAAGTGACAGCCGATTACCTTTTAAAATGTGATACAGTGTTCGTGTGAAGAAAGAACCATCTCTGTCGCTCGTGGAAGCAGGCACATCGTGTGTCGTAAATATACTCAAGATTTCGCCCTCGACCATAATCCAAACAAATGGTGTCTATAAACATCTCACAGAAATAGTCCAACGACTGGACTCAGATGTTATTTAAACTGTGAACACAAAACCTGCTCTTGATCATATTTATAAGTTAATCTCGGGCACTGCAATCCGTCATTAGTTTTATATTCAGTCGAATACATGCAAACGGCTTATTCTTATGGCTGGTGGATAAATGAAAAATCCAGATGGGGCAAGAGTCTGTGCCTTTAGACGACTCCAATAATACTATAGAGGTTTCTAATGTACCAAGGTTAATACACCCATGTCTTCACCTCGGCCCACGAAGATTCCCTGGAGAAACCTTAGAGTAGTGGTCGGACACCAGCTGCGGGATATGTGCAGTGGATTTTATGTTAAGGGATTTTATGTTTAGGGGTCGGCTCAATTCCAAATAACCTTTTCCCCGTTTCATAGATCTACGTTTAATTAGCCCCATTTTGCTCTTTGATTAATGTTTCACATCGGGTTTCGTTATTTAACTCGTGTGACAGTGTGGTGCAATCAATATGTGTCAATATTTACAGAGAAAAATGTTAACACTAATGATCTTTGTGGTGTCACTTGGAGCCTTGGCTCAAATGACAAGGGGAAGTTTGAGAGAAATGAGTTAAGGCAACTTAAAGTGGGCCAGTCCAAGATGTTATTACTGATCAAATGTGTTGATTTAATTCATGTTTTTTTTTTAAAGATAGGAGGACTCAGGTCGTACACTTGTTGATGTTATTTACATGCAAGATGTTATTTTGTGATTCCTCAACGTGTTCGTTAATCGACAACCTAAAAAGCAACAACAAAAAAGCGATAAAAAGCAAAAAAACCAAAGGCATTTTAGACAGCCCATTACACAATGTTATTTCTAACTGTGATTCGAATAAAGCGTGAACTGCTGTGTTTCAAAAACTTATAAATAATATTTCAATAAAGAACTGTTTCTGCACCTTGTTATCAAAAAAAATATGAATAATAAAATGAATGGTTGGCATGGTCACTACTCACTAGGAATGTTGTGTACAAGTGACAGCTGGATACAATGGTGACCTCAGATAGCGAATTAGTAGATATTTACAGTGGATACTGAAGAGGAACATAGTGAAGGTCATAAAACAGTTGGGATCATTTGAAGTAAAAACGTAAGGGATTACTCAGATTTCTAACGTTAAAAAGCTTCTACAGATTTTAACGCCCATATAAGGGAAGTCCAGTAATCATTACTACAAATCGTCAATGAGAAACTGAGAAAATACTGCGCATGCCAACATACAGGTTTGACAGGTGTTTTGTGTCCTACCTTTTCTTATTTCAGTAATAGCATGGTCAGGTGCCGTGATAAAGCCGTGGTCCCAACCCGCCGTACTAGCAAGTGCATGCTGTCTACTTGCAAAAACGTTGACAAAACTTGGGGATCCGTACGTGATGGTGAGTACCGCCTCGGTACGGATTTGGGAGCCCGCAGACAGGCCGTAGCTCTTTTTATGCATGGGGAACTTTTGCTGCGGTCTGGCTACGGATTCAACCCCCGTACGGGCTCCCTAAAAACGTATGGACTGAAAACATGCACGGTGGGTTGTGACCGCGGCTTTAGTGTGTCGGTGTGCACCTTATCTTTTCGGGTCAGTCTACCGCCCTCCGATATAAGAGTCCCACTCTGTGGATTCAGAAATCGCGTGTTTTTTCGTTTTTTTTTTTTAAATCCTCCTACTGGTTTTCGTGGTAATTAAGTAAGTAACGTAAGTAAGTGTGAAATGGACAATCCGCCTTCATATAAGTAAAATATCAACTTAAACAAATAAACCTCAAATTAATTTTGTTCGTTTGTTTGATTAGGGTTTAACGTTGTACTCAAGGGTATTTCACGTATATGACGACAACGGATTGTCCACTGGACTATGCCTCATCACGGTAGAAAACACCGCTATTGCCGGAGCCACAGCGTAGGACTCGCTCATATACCTGATGGTTGAAAAACGGACTCAATCCCGTGAACGGTACATCAAAGCAGGATTAAACGGCACACACGCTACCACTAAGCCACGGCCCTCAAATTAATTTATTTGTAAATAAATACAAAGGTTTTTGGGTTGGATTTAATGTGAAAATATATTTTTAAATTAACCTATCTGAAATGCAACTGTACGGACCATATGATGGCCACATTCTTTTTGTAACGTTTAATATGCCCGGTTACCCGACTTTTTAGCCGTGGTTGAAGTTAAGGCGAGAAATGAATGGTTAACGCGAGACTAACAGAGGCAAACAAAGCTGGCCGGATTCAGGTTGATTACAGCCCTTGGGAGCGACAGTGACAGGATGATTTTTTTCTTATTATTGCGCTCATTGAATGAAAAGACAAGAAAATCCAAGATTGTTTACGTTGATAAAATATATTTGTACACTAGCTGAACTAAACAAGTACTGGTATAACATACATTTAGTATAAATAAACAGGCTTTTAGTAACCTTAAAAAACTAATATGGACTCCTCCTGAAATACTTAAATGTTGGCACATCTGATCCCTATACTTTTAAACTCAATAAAATAAATATACTATATGATACACATGTTGACATAAAAGAGATTTATTTTTTTCAGTTTTCTTCGCAGGTACAAGTGTACATAAAAACTAATGGGAACCTCAGTATCTTATTGACAAAGGCAATACAGTTAAGGTTTGGTACTGAACAAAAATCTGTATTTCTACTTTTTCTAGTGATCAAACCTAGGCCTTACTAGTCCTTCATCTATTGTTCTTATACCAGCTAAACAATATTAATATAGATAAAAGCAAAAAGAAATTTGTATACAACAAAATTTCGCACAAATGGCACATTAAATAGAGGATACTGTAATAGTCATGTTATTTTTTAACATGGGACTCGAGTAAGCTTCTAATCAGAAAACTTAAATAGCACTACATCTATATGTATATTAATCAATTAAAATACATTGAGATAGAATAACAGAATTTCTTAACAGTCCTTGCATTACTCCTTTGTTCGATTGGTTTTTAAGCCCAATATTAAGGTTGTTTAGATCATATGTCATTATGCCACACAGGAAAACAACCTCAAGGCAACAAAGACAAGACATGACATTCACAAAATGCAATATAACAACAGCTTTATGTTGTCCCTGAAAGCAACAGGAAGCTCGCTGCTAGTGCCAACCTCCATGTCTCCTCGAATTTGAGATAATACCATCTGGTCAGAACATACACTGGTTCACATAAACTTTGATGGCTGAAGGGTGTTGAAGAAACGCTTCCGACCATCTTCAGAACATCATGTAGCAAGCGCCTAATGGACAGAATATTCAGTCATCCAGCTGTCACACAGCACTTGATCCACCACAAAAATGTAGACAATCCGCAAAGGAAACAGTCGCTTCTCTATATATTTGTTTTTTTATTTGTTTCAAATAGTTGTCTGACTTCAGATTGCTCTTTTTGCAAACCCAATTTTGTTGAGTTCTAGCTGTAAGTTTTTTTTGTAATTTCCAAGTTAGGCAAATAATTGTTGTTACCGCCCCACCTTTCCTAGCCTGGTATCTGTTTTGGGGTTAGCTGTGAGGGATTGCACAGCGACTATAGCAGCATTGATGTCAGTCTGTAAGTCACGCAGGTCCTTAATATGTAACAGCCGTACAATCTTAGCAGCTTCATTTATTATGTAATCTGGAGGAAGGAAAAAGCATAAACATTAGAACACAACTGACTCAATAAAGATGAAAACTAAACTTGTACTTATATTATAAGGTATTTCACTTATGTTAGCAATATATTCCAACAATAATTGACAGTAGCACAACCAAAATGTAAAGCGTTTCTATAACGTCAAAATTTGCATAAATTTGCATATTGTAAATAATATTCTATGAAAGTTTCAAAGTCATATGATGAATAGTAACTGAACTGTGGTCTGGACAAGATAGAACAAGCAAAGTGCTGAGGAAAACCTGCCTACATCAACACTTCAAGTGCAGTGGAAGCTAGACCCAAACTCACTTGGAATTCAAGGAGTGTTTAGTTTATTTTTTAAGTATTACACTTACATGATGGTGAGGTACTCCCAACATTAAATTGTCAAACTTAGACAAACAAAATTTGAAGCCCATGAGTGCCCTTAAACACCAGGGTATAGTTAAGGTCATAGTTGTATTGTGAAGGAGTCAAAATCCGAGCCACTGCAGGCATCAAGAGTTTTAACCGCAGCACTATGGCTGATGTAAAGGGTTTAAACACCATTCTGAGCCCAAAAAGACAGAAAATAGAGATCTCCTGCTACTTCAAAAGGGGCTCTTCTTAAATCCCCCCTTGCAAACAGTAAACTGTTAACCATTCAAAAATAAGAAGTTACCTCCCCTTGCTACAGAAAAAATTATAATTATTAAAACAAAATTTGAAAACTTGAAGTGGAGGCAGCGATGTCTTAGTCTTAGCATTATAATTTGCCAGATGAAGAGTGGGATAATATGGGTGGTTACTCGCTTTGAAATTGAAAATATCACAAAATCTTTATGAATAAAAATGAATTTATTTATTAAATTACACCTGTCCCCCGCTAAAACGCAAGCATCATGAACAAAAAACCGGAGCGCGCTATATGCAAGACGCGTTGTATGCGAACGTGTTGGAAGGCTCTATGTACAGTCAAGAGATTGAGTGGCATGTAAACTGTTACATGCAGCAATGTGTTGCAGACTAATTATCATCATATTTTACACCAATAATAAACTTTTAAGAAACTATTTTATGTTTGTTACTTTTAATTATCTATATGAAATTAAAAGCAGATCACATTTTCAACGAATGCACAAGCTGTAGGCGTACTGTTACAACACATGTCAGAGTTTTCTTTTCACTACGTACTTTTTTGTTCACACTCAGTACTTAAAAGTACATCTATATTTTTAAAAAGCACCATAATTTGTTTGAAAATAGCAGGAGTACTAGAATTTGTTTGAATGAGGTCTCGTAGACATGGACTATGTTTTGTTACATGCTTTCACAAAAGCCAGTGTGAATCGAGCCAACATTATTTATGTAGTGTCTTTTCGAAGCACCAGTTGACTTTTATTATCAAAAATCAATAATTTAATTGACAGACATATTACTGAAGTTCTTTATTTAAACGCAGAATTATTAAAATTTGTAAATACGGGAGAATGGGACTCTTGAAATGCTCAGGGCAGTCCAGTTGTAGGCCTAAGGAAGCCCAGCTGACTGTGTTTACATGTGCCTGCCGATCAGCATATTGATAATTGGAAATTGTTACATGTAGTAACTGTTTATAAATGGAATTAATAAGACAGAAAATTACTAGAAAACACATATATGTGCATATCAACTGATTCTAGCAAAGAAGATCTGCGCTGTCAACGAATATAACATGTAAACATATTAAAGACAGCAACAACAAACATAGTTAGAAAACAAGTGTAGAATCACAATAGCTGCGACATTAAGCTCTTTACTGGCCAGGGGTTATTTAGAATGTGAGCTGATTAAGTATTGCAAAATGTGATATTTTAGTAGTTTAGTATCATATTAAGCTGCATTCCAAATTTGAACTCTC
>JARFOD010005101.1:0-11661 GCA_031763545.1 Mopalia muscosa | reverse complement strand
TTTTGTCTCTGTCGTCATATAAGTGAAATACCCTTGAGTACGACGTTAAACACCAATCAAACAAACAAACAAACAATGCATACCCATCAGCTTTAATGTACTTGTTTTTTAACACACTTGATTCCACACCAGACAAATTACTCTTAAATTTCAAAGCAGTAACATATTTTTATGCTTAAATGCATGATTATTTTTGTCAGGGCATACAGTGTTTCAAATTAAGGAAAATTGGATTTCAAAAGTTCTTATTTAATTTTGCTTTTTTTTCTATTCCAGATATGTCCAAGCTTATGTGGACTTCAAACATGTGCTAAGTATAGACAGTTCATACGATATAGCATTCCAAGGTGCCAGTAGGTAAGATGTCTTTCAGTTTTCTGTGAGACGCTCTCCTTCACTGACAAAATTTGTCTACAAGATGTTTTTGCTACCATGTCATTCCATCTAGGCCATGGACATGATTTAGTCATACGTCATGCCCAAATAACTAGACTAGTTGTTTGGGGATGAAGTTAATCTTCCATGCTACACACCTGTTGACCATCAGGTACATGAGCCAGTCACATGTTGTGAATTGGCAGTCGGAGGGGTGGTTATTAAGAGGTTTCCTCTCGGTTTTCCACCGTAATAAGGCTAGGTGCAGTGTGAAGTGGACAATCAGTCGTAATATAAGTAAAAATACCCTTGAGTACGATGTTAAACCC
Organism: Mopalia muscosa; assembly: GCA_031763545.1. Taxonomy (NCBI): domain Eukaryota; kingdom Metazoa; phylum Mollusca; class Polyplacophora; order Chitonida; family Mopaliidae; genus Mopalia; species Mopalia muscosa. The sequence goes on along the minus strand of JARFOD010005101.1, from coordinate 10,957 downwards.
CAATCAAACAAACAAATCTATGCTATACTGTTTTTGAGATCAATGGACAGCGTGGCTACAACAAACCCGGATGAATAATAACCATCCCCGCCCCCACACCACCATTTGCAGTCATGACTCGGGGATAGCATATAGATTTAAGGGTTAGGTTGTTGTTGTATTTTTGTGTTTTTATGGTCTTGTGAATGTTGCTTCCTTTTTTTTTGCTTGTTGCCAGGGACCATTCTGTTGTCAAACAAATGAAATAACAGTAAGTACTGTGCAAAACCCCATATACGTAAACAAACCTTTTTTGCGTTCAGTAAGTGAAATACCCTTGAGTACAACGTTAAACCCCAATCAAACCAACAAACAATTGTTGAGTTCATGCCGAATAATGTACCTGTTGTTTTTCAGATGTACAAAAATCCTTCAGAATGAGCATGGGTCTGGCTGGAGAGATAAACTGCCTCCATTATCTCGTGTGAATTTTTGTGAGATACCAATTATAGAGAAATCCTCTTTGCCCCAGTCAGCTAGTCAATCATTATCCACTTCCACCAGCAACTCCGACGACCTCACTCCCACCATTGACAACACTCCCACCACTGATCACACGACTGTCTCACCACCATCGTCAGATCAAACGCAATCCCAAACCACCCCGGTCTCACCTGAACAGCAGTTTGACCGACAGAAGGCAGCAGGAAATCAACATGTGCAAAAGGTAATAGAGCAGTGAACTAACTGTCTTAAGTTGGACTCGATGTGGCTCCGGCAATGGTTGGGGTGGTTTTAACAAGGTTTCCTCTCAGTCTTCCTACGTCATGCGGCTAGGAACAGTGTGAAGTGGACAATCCGTTGTCATATAAGTGAAATGACCCTTGTGTATGCCAAACAAACATGGAAGGCGATTTGTTTCTGGTGATGTTATATTGCGTCCTGTGTGAGTTTCCTGTTTTGTCCTGTTCTTCCGTTGTTTGTTGCCAGTTTCATCTTTGGTTATAATAACAATTGGCCTTTTCTTGATATTTATTGTTTTTCTTTCTCAGGGTAAATTCAGAGAAGCAGTCGAGTGTTACAGTAGTTGTATAGAGTTGTTCCCAGACAGGGCCGTGGGATTCACTAACAGAGCTTTGTGTTACTTACGTTTAAATGAGGTAATGCCCGCATCAGGGATAAAGAACATTATCATTACGGTAGCTTCCTGTTTGAAATACCCCTAACGGTATTCCCAAATGGTTTTAAAATTAAATTGGAAGTGATGGAATTATAAAGATAATACTATAAACTATCTGTAAAACAAATGCCCAACTTTTGTGATGCTTAGAATTTGTTTTATTCCCTTACAAACTTGCAACTCTTCATACAAGTTATTTGAGCTGTGACGTAGGCAGGGAAAACTCTATTCAGGACAATCTTTGCTGAATAATGATGACTCCTTGGTGAATAATGACGACTCCTTACCAGAGATACCCGAAGAAGTGTTAGATAATGAGAAATAACAAAATGGTGGTCAGGTTTCTATAAATAACAGCCATGTCAGTGAATTCACCTGGTGAAGTCACCGGAGAATCACAGCTGACTCTTAATAAAAGTCAGATGTTGGAATCCCAGTTTCTCCACATGTACAACAAATTTTGTAAATGATACAAGCTGCAAATCGTTCAGTGAATATTGGACTATTTCTATACGTTTTCTAGGTACACATGTATCAACCACAGCGTAAAACATCAATCAATCAATCCTGTTTGTGGTGTCATTGTCCTGTATTGTTTATGTTTTGGTTTCTCCTTTTGAACAGACCAGTGCAAAATAATTTTTAATTTTAATTCAAAATTCAAAATGATATTAAATTGCATGTTTCTAAATTTTCAAATATAATATATATATATATTAACCTTTTGACTGTTAGGCTGTTCCCACAGACAAAATAACCTGGAGATATTAATATAAACGTAAAATCGGCTCTTTGAGATTTAAATTTGTGAAAAAGAATACTTGCCCTATCGAAGATGAAGCCAGTTAATTGTTGATGTGTTTTACTTGTGTTTTGAAGGCGGGTAAAGCTAAGGAGGATTGTACTAAAGCCCTTGGTCTGGAACCTCAAAATGTGAAGGCTTTGTTCAGAAGAGCTCAATCCAGAAAGGTATGTAAAAATAATTCATTTGGATTTTTGTTTCTATCAAATTGACAACAATCTCTATCAAAGAGACACAAATCCACCTTGATAAGAAAAAAATAGTTCTTAATTTTTTTTTTTTTTTTTTGACAGGACATCTTTCTTAAAAAATTTATGAGCTTGGAAAATAGCTTCCTGGTGCTCTAAGGGGCAACATGAAGCCAACTGCATGTGGTGTCATTGAATAAAATAAATGGTCATTTTGTTTCTGTTGTAGATGTTAAATCAGTACAAAGAAAGTCTTCTGGACTTAAACCAGCTGTTAAAACTCGACGGTAAAAATCAGGCCGTGCGGAGAGAGATGGAGGTTGTGAAGAATTATTACAGAGAAGTAAGATCTGACATTTTCTGGCCTCTTAAATCATCTCAAAATAAGTTATGCTTCATTTCATTACTTTTTACTATTCCTAGAGTTGATTTTATCAAGCTTTCTATTAAGGAACTTCACCTCAGAGGCTGTTAAAACGGAATGTGTGTCCGAATGAACATTAAGCCTTAGGCAATGGTTTAGTGGTTAGCACTTTGGTGTACTAATCTTACTTCCATATACTGCCAGGGGTTCCAGTTATTTTGTCAATGATCTGGCTTAGGTGGTTTTTACAAGGTTTCCTCTGGGTTTTCTATCATATTTAAGCAATGACGGGGGTGAAATGGAGATTCCATCGTCCTGTAAGTGAAATATCCTCCAGTATCCTGTTAAACCCAAATTAAAGATATAAAAACTGTTCAGTCAATTGATGTACACTTTCAATGAGATTAAACACCGTTTGAGGAGATCAATGGGGCATGCGGCCGTGGCTTAGTGATAGCATGTTAATAATCCTCTTTCGATATGTACTGTTCACGGGATCGAGTCCACCTATCAACCCTCAGGTATATGAGTGAGTCACATGATGTGGCTTCAGCAATATCAGGGGGGGCGGGGTACAAGGTTTTCTCAATGTTTTCCGTTGTAATTAGCCACAGAACTGTGTGAAGTGGACAATCCGTCACCATATAAGTGAAATATCGTTGAGTATGATATTAACCCCAATTCAAACAAAGAAACATAATCAGTAGATAAGTGGCGTTGTTTTCTTTTTATTCATAACAAAATGACTACAGAAACTCATGTAATAACATATATCGGTTGACTCCAACTAATATGATATGCAGAAAAACACCCATGAGAACTACATGATTATTCAGGTTATTTGTTGCTGGAGATATATCATTAATTGAATGTTTGTAGGAGCTTGAGAAATTGAAATCTGTGACTGCGGACACGACTGGTTCTGCCAGTTCTTGTGAAAACTCCAAATCCTCGACCAAACAACGAAAACGGATGGTGATTGAAGAAGTGGAGGACGAGCCTTCTGTGAAGCAGACTTCTGGTCAGTGGTTAATAATTGACAAATAAACTTTCTCATTAAGCTAATTAATGTAACCAGGTTATAAGGTCCTCACTGGGAGAACGAAAAACAACAGCATGTTATAAAACTGTCAATGATATATAACAGAATTTGACCAGACTTTCATTTTTTAAAATGTCCAGGCTGTATCTGGACTGCTTAGAATTTAAAACTTTCATACAAAATTATTCAAATTTTACAATTAGCGGTTTTATTTTTGTTTTGTAAGAGTTTTTTCGGCTGTTTAATTTTGATTTTGTGTAAAATGAGAAATAGACAATTTTCAAAACTCCCTGGTAGCCAGTTTTGGAACGTGTTCTGTGACCCACTTTATTTTTATGGTTCAATTCCACTTTAAGTGACTTTGTGATATCCAATAACTTTGAGTTTTTAATTTCCAGGAAAACCTAAAAATTCCACACAACAGAAAGTGATCAATGTCAATAAAGAACCAAAGGAATCCCAAACTTCCAAACCTGTTGACAAGTCAAACATTTCAAACGGCATCTCCTGTGAGGCTCCTCGAGTTCCCAAACTAATAAAAGTAACGCCCTACGAGTTTATGCAGGCCTGGAACTCTCTGAAGAAAACCAAATCTGTAAAACCATATGCTCAACTACTCAAACAAGTTCCACCTCAACATATAGCCACAGGTATGTACATGTACCGGTGTTTGGGTAGTAATATGTATTGCATTTCTCTCCGTTTTCCACCATAATAAGGCAAGGTACAGTGTGGAGTGGACAATCCGTCATCATATAAGTGAAATACCCTTGAGTATGACGTTAAACCCCAAATGTTTAAATTATTTGTCTATTTAGAAGGTACACAGTATGGTGTTCTGTTGTTTAAGACAGAAGTGGTTGTCCAGAAAATGGTTGTCAAATTCCGTCGGTCAATTCTAAATACGGAGGTTTTGGAGGTTTTGAGTTATGACGTTACAACAACAGAGTGATGTCCCTTTGTGAAATGATGTTGCCACTTTATGGTACAGTAGGGCAGCCTGTGTATACTTTAGCATTACGGGTTGTGGGTTTCCAGGGAAATATAGCTTTAAAATTGCAACAAATAATATTTTTAGCAATGGGAAAAAGAAATTAATGTGGTTCTATTTACGTTAACCTGTTAATTTGCAGGATTCCCTGTACTGCCCATGGACCATAAAGTATATGAGTGAGTCACATGTTGTGACTCCGACAATCATTGCGGTGGTTTTTACAAGGCTTCCTCTCGGTTTTCCACCATGTTACGGCTAGGTGAAGTGGACAATCCGTCATCATACAAGTGAAATACCCTTGTGTGTGACGTAAAATCCCAATCAAACAAACATACTATATCACCCATTTTGAAAATCTAGAGTAAGCCCTCTCTTGTCTTTGTTTTCAGTGATCAGTAATAAATTGGATGCGGACATGCTCACTAAGGTTATATACAGTGCTTCTCAATGTTTCCTTCCAGACGGTGAGTTAATGGTTTTCATTTAAATAACATTCACCGTTAAAAAAATGCTGTAATTCAGTATCTATTAGTTATTGACTTTTTTTTCAAGAGTAGCCATCCTGCAAGATTTGCGGCTAAAGGAATACAATCTTGTATGCATTGAGAGTCTGTACCGCCCTGACAAAAACATCTGTAAGCCCACATCACTTGCAACTCTGTTGGCGATTAAAAATTGCTTGTAATCGCTCCATGAGCGGCAAGATAGAGTCACATGATTTAAATTTGAAAAATGTTGAAGCACGTATAATAAGCTAGCTCCTTCACCTGTTCTTGTATCAAAATCAAAACTTTCCACGAAATTTTCGCATGGTATAAATGTCAACTGATTTGCCAACACAGAATCGCTCTGTGTGCGGCAAAGCTGTCGCCGACAAAAAATGTCTTTCAATTAGTCGCTGACTGTGAATCGCTCATGTGTAGCAGTCTTCACAAATTGATCATCTATCAAGCATCAGTGTTTCACAGTTTTATACAATCTTGGTAACTAGTAAATACCTCCCCTGATGGCAAGAGCTGCCGTGACAAAGCGAAACTGCAGCAAAGGGCCACCAAAACGATGTTTTTGCTATTCTATTGTAATTAAAATTGTAAAGCAGGTTTTTTTAACTATGTTTTGTGTCAATCAAATATACAGTTTTACAGTAATAAATTTCAATAAAAAAATAATTAAAAAAACTATAAAAATAAAATTTTCTTTTGAGGTGGCCATGATTGTTTTTCTATTACCAAGTGAAATCTTGTGACATGAAAAGTATCATGGGTGTACAGGTTTTTTCTCCCTTGCAAATTTTCCAATCAGGTCATCACTACTTTGCTTGATGGTTAATACAGTCTTTGTTTCAAGGTTCTTTGCCTTGTGTATTAACTGCACCAAGATGGGTTGCTGCATAATCTGTGGACTGTTTTTGGAGTTGCTCAAAGGAGATATATTGTGTCCATTCTTATTCCTAGTACTGGTACAAACTTTTTTTAGCACCTTATCAAAGCTGCTGCAAATAGAAAGGGCAGAGGTATAGTTTGTCAAATTATTAAATGTTGAAATTAATTTTGTGTTTGTTTGTATGTTTGTTTTACAGGAGAAAGAGATTTAGCCTATCAAGTTTTGGATAAGCTGACAACAGTTCCTAGATTTCAAACCATGGCCATGTTCATGTCTAATAAAGATAAACAAGGTGAGTCTTTTAAAACATGTCTCAATTTCACACCGGTTTAATATTCACCGGTAGTTGTAGAGTTTGCGCTTATTAATCCAGCTTTGATTTACTGCTCACAAGATCGAGCCGTGGTGGAGTGGTAAGCTAGTGCGCTTTCTAAAGCCTACTTCCATGTACTGTTCTTAGGATCAAGTCTGTTTTGTCGACCCTCAGGTATATGAGTCAGTCACATGATGTGGCTCCGGCAATCGCAGAGGTGGTTTTTACAAGGCTTCCTCCTGGTTTTCTATCCTAGTTAGGCAAGGAACAGTGTGAGATGGATAATCCTTTTAGCTTTAATAAAACATGTGCTCAGAAATATTGTTCACTATAGACTTGGCCTTTGTTGGCTTAGGTTAAATGCTTTTTAGAAAGTACTTTAATTACATCAATATTTTTATATTGTTGAATCTCTGTTATCAATTAACTATTCATCTGAAAAATAGTAAAATTTCAAATGACAACCATTTTGAATTGTTATTCATGTTTAATTTGTATTATTCAGAGTTGACTGTACTGCTGGAGAAAATGAATGAAGCAAAGAGTGAAGTTTACTCTGAGGCTGACCTGTCCAAACTGAGGGAGGCATATGGACTGAAGAGTTGACCGATGTAGAGTTAATTAGCACGAGACAGTTAGAGAACATCAAACTGATTAATGAACTAATCCATCCCATCAATTCAAAATCCTCTTCTTAATTTTGTCCAGTCTGGTAATTCCCATATCTGTATAAAATAGCCCTCTAAAGGCAAGCCCTATCACATTAATTGTGTTAACAATGAACTGGAGGGATGTTGTTTCCCTGACAGAGAAAAAACATTTCTCAGCTTATCAACCTGTTATTGTTGTTTGTATAATTGTTGAAAACATTGCTGCTGTTAGAAAAACTCAATGTAAAAGGGGCTGCGGCGTTAAACACTATTCCATTATTAAATGCATTCTTGATAAATCCTTGACCCAATACAGACCTGCCTACCTTTTATATCTATATTAAACTACTCAATTCTGAATAGATAATACCAGGAAAAATAGAAAAAGGAAAAGAAAATGTTATTAAAGAAATTGACAAAACACACAATGGTCAGAAATTACTCTTAAAGATCAGTAAATATTCTAACAGAATTTTTTTGGAGAAGAAAATACACATATTGGTCAGAGAACACTTAAATTTCATTCAATGTATTGTTGGCAGGTCTGTTGGGACTTTGAAAGCTGCTGGAAGGTAACTGTGACAGGGGAGGTAACTTCCTTGGTCTAAATATCACAGTAGCTCCCCTTGTGAAATAGCTCAGCATAGAAAGTGTCCAGTCCGCAAAACGGAGAAACCTTCTAAATTCAGCAAGAGAGTGTTAATAGACACTTCCTGTATATAGTTTGTGTTGTTTGCTAGCAGGAATTCTTACTCTGTGACCATATCCAAAACCAATATGAACTGTCTTTTCTATCAATCGACCGATCAACCAATCAATTATGTCACTAATGTATTGCTTTTGGTGATTGTCAAGTACAAGTACTATGCCATTATTTCTCACTAGAGAGTGGTTTCCTTCACAAATTAAGATGACCTGGTTTCATATCAATGAAATAACTTTAAGTATGCCCTTTCACCCAGAGTCCCACAAACTGGTAGATCAAAAAAATCCCACTTCAGTTTGACCCTCAAGTATATGAGTGAGTCACAAGATGTGGCTCCGGCAATCGTAGGGTTGGTTTTTAAGAGGTGTCCTCCTGGTTTTCCACCGTAATAAGGCAAGGAGCAGTCTGAAGTGGACAATCTGTCGTCATATATGTGAATACCCTTGAGTATGACGTTAAACCCCAATCAAACAAACACACTTCAGTTTAGCCTCACATTTTTATGTATCTAGTGCCATTTCTCTCCGCCATCTATATATATGTGCTAATTTATTGTCAGCTTGCCCTATTAAATGTAACTACATGTAAATTGTTATAGTATACCCTCTCTGTGAGAGTGAACATGGTTCCAGGTTAACATGTTCTAAAATGTTAGCAGGTGGCTGTATAAAGGCAATATGTCTCCAGGTGTATGGATTAGAAGATGGCTGTATAAAGGCAATATGTCTCCAGGTGTATGCATTAGCAGGTGGCTGTATAAAGGCAATATGTCACCAGGTGTATGGATTAGCTGGTGGCTGTATAAAGGCAATATGTCACCAGGTGTATGGACTAGATTTAGTTTTCCAAAGGATTATCTATATTTGCTACACTTCACATTATGGCTGTTGGTTTCCTCCCAGTTTTCCAATTTAATGAACAGTGTGAACTGGACATTCTGTCATCATAAAATTGAAACGGCCTTGAGAAACGATGTAAAACCCCAAACAAACAAACAAGGTATTGTTATCGAAAGTGCGTTGCTGTCATAAAAATGTTAATGGACATGTCATTAAACCCTAGTCAGTCTCTCAAGACAAATATGGAGCCTACTGTTGTACTGGTGAACCCTCCACATAGATCAGTAAACTTGCTCAACTTCTACCGATACAAATCCCTGTTAGCCATTCATATGTGACTTGTTTAGATGGAGCTTCCATTTACCCTGGCAATCTCAGGGCAACAGGAAGACGGTCTGCTTTTGCCTCGTATGGTTGCCCTGTCTTGTCTGTAATTGTTGCCAGTGCTGTTGAGGGTGAAGTACTTCACCCAGTGTGCTGGCAGGCCATCAAATGAGTGATGTACGATATCAAGCCCCAATCAAACAAAAAACTAGCTAATAATATACAGCTTAAAGCCCTGCTTTTGTCACACTGCAATGCGATAGAACTTACGGAAGATGATGACAACTGAGAACATGCTCCAGTACCTGAAACTGGACGGCAACCAGTTGCCGATAGATGCAGCAGAGAGGCAGGAACTGTAACAGATCGGAACTAAGTCTCGCAGGACGAAACTGCGACATAAGCTAGGATTTAAGTTTTATTACACCTTTTTGTGTTTCATCTTGGTGGTTGTCATTGCTGGCCTGTTACATGTATGACCATAGTACATCTTCTAGTTTCTATAGAATCTGTCAGAAATGTCAGACAAGATATTGTTGAACAATTTTTTTAATTTTTTTTTTTTTACTTTATTTATATACTTCTTTCCTCAAGTGCTAGCTATGGTTGTCTGTTTGTTGTGATTTTGAGAAGGTCTTGTGTTAACCCCAGTTCAAGTTTCCACTTGTTAATGAAATACACACTTTGACACGAGAATAAATTCTTGATAAATTTACAATTGATTGCATATAGTTTTGATGTTATTTTCTTTGACGTTTTGCTCTTGTGTTCTCTACAAAATAAGAAAATAAAAGATATATTGTGCGACTGCTAGCCAAACTATTAAATTGTGACCTATGCTACAAGTGATTAGACAACTAGATAATTTGTCTTCGAAGGGACAATGGGACGGACAGCTCTAGTTCTGTCTATGTTTCTTTAAAAACGGGCTTTGGACTCTCACGATTGCTAGAGGCTTCCACCTCTATGCTTTACGTACAGCCCGCTAGGTCATAAACCAGGACCAGTTTAAATGTAGTGATATTCGCTAGAACGGTGAGATTGGTATCGGTATGGAGAGTGTTGAAGGATGTTCCGACATCGAACATTAATTTCACGCGATTAACAGAGAAAGTCCCAACATCCTTCGACACTTTCCGTACCGGTACAGTTATTTCGGAGGTGAATGGAAGCAATAATACTACAAGAAAACGTGTAATGTTAACCGCCGGATGTTTTGTGCGCATGCGTGGAAATCAACTAAAGAACTCCGCGGATTTGTATTTAAAAACCCACATTAAGCAAAACAAGCCCGTTTCTCGGGTAAAAACACTTTCAACATAACACTTCCTTTTTTATGTATGACTTATGGCAAATCATTCAAATGTCGCCTGCTGTAATAATTTCATATAATAATGTAGCTCCAATGACGTCATCATCAACACAAGAATAGCCTTCCGACGTTATCAATAACCACACGTGGATAAGTCAATGCTAGTAACCTCCCCTGAAATAAAGCATTCCATCAGAGATAATTTGCAGTGAGGAAATGGCGGCGGTTGTTCAGACAGGCCCCAACATTCTGATAATCTCTCCTGTATGAGAGAACTGTGCCCGAACGGAACTAAAATAGGGGGAGACAAGTCTCCCTTGTATTCGCCACGCACAGAAACGTTTCTGTTGAAAGTTTCGATTGTTTCTCTTCCTCCTTAAATTACGCTTGGCATAGGATTCCAGATTTATTTTTTTACAACACGATAGGGTGAAACCATAATACGAGACTTTTCAACAAGCAATTAAATGAATAATCTTAGTTTCCGCCATGGTGATTTGGTTGCCTGGCTTTTAAAAGTAATCCCAAATGGTTGATACCTAGAAAACGCATAAAAAATAGTCCAATATTCACTGAACGATTTGCAACTCGTTTCATTAAAAAAATTCTGCTTACATGTAGAGAAATTGGGGATCAAACATCTTACTTTTATTTAGAGTTAGCTATGATTCTCGAGTAACGTCATAAGAGGAATTCACCGGTCAGAAACCTGACCACTATTTTGTTATTTCTCATTATCATGTATCTCCGGCATTGGAGTCGTCTTTAGCCGCCACGGAGTCGTCATTAGCCGCTACAGATTGTTCCGAATGGAGTTTCCCCTGCCTACGTCACAGCTCAAATAACTTGTATGAAATGTCGTAAGTTTGTAAGTAAATATA
>JARFOD010005090.1:0-11662 GCA_031763545.1 Mopalia muscosa | reverse complement strand
TGTTTAATTATATTTGTATACCATCATATTATAAATGTTTATGGCGAATAAATCAAATCAATCGATCCATCAATTTGTTTTTATTCGGAAGACATTAGAAAAATGGATTCTTACCGATACAACATGTATTTACAGTATTTGTACATTTATTTTCAATAAAAATTCGCTTTTTTCTCCAACAATATAGTATTGACCTGGACGCTGAACCGCATTCCAATGAGTGGATGTGTATCGTGAATTATCTACATCACTTGGTGGGACCTTCCTCTTGTCTCGAAGCTATTAGAGCTTGAAGGACAGCAAGAAGCCGATCTGCTTATAATGCATTTGTGGAATGTCCTGTATTTGTCATATGTCTTCTTTGTTTGATGCCAGTACTTAGCTTTGAAGGTGGCTTCTTTAACCCATTCTGCTGGAAGGCCATCATGTGAATTAAATAACCTTAAGTACCAGAATGTCGATAAAACCTAATAAAGCTTGAAACAACTCTGTTTGCATTGTACATAAATAATCTTCCTTATGGAATAAAAAGTAAAATTCATCTCTTTGTAAAATCGATCTATTTGTAAAAACAAAATACTGAACCCGTCTTTATCGCCCGGGAATTCCAATGTGATTAATTTGGTATCTCTTTTTAGCTTAGTCTTAGGAGATTTGAGCTACAAGCACAATTCGCATCACACCCCCCGCTGCAACATACTAGAGAACCTGCCTTTTCAACGGTTCCTAACATTGTGAAAAATTCACAAACAAATGTTACCCAGCTGAATATGAAAGCTGCTATGCTATTCTTTGTATTGGCATAAGGCGTTAACTTTGGGAGTCTATCGCTTTTATAGCTTCTATATATCGCCACGCAGTTCAGCACAGCAGGCAATTCCACGTAGACTGCTACATATATCACAAGATCTAAAAATTGATATGAGTGCAGCAGTTTGCTCTGATATACTAAGACCGAGAGAAAAATTACGCCATGTAGGCGCTACGAGGGGTCGTCAAAATATGGTACGACAGTGGTACAAAAGTTCTTCGACAGAGTTGCGAATTATTAGCGTAAACCCGGTTTTCCACATCACGAATTAAATCTCGAGAAGCCCATCTTGTTGTACATAAACATGTGCTGTTTTATTGTTGTTTTTACGTAACCTGTTGTCACGAAGTTAGGCAACTGGCTGTCACAATTGACACTTAATTTGAGATTTATTACAGTCGAACAGCTTTTTACAGAGTTGATCATCCCATATTTATATATGACACTTTATAGTGTTGTTAATCAGGAAACAAAATACAATAAAGCTTACCATATATCCCACTTTAGATCTTGAATTACTATGCGAACTCCTCATTGTGTGTTTCTTAGGTAAAAAATAATAATAAATAAATAAATAACCACTGACGTCGAAAAAGTAAGCTTTATGTCTGTAAATGTCGCTTTAAATTTAATGCCGTCAGGGGAGTTATGATGCTTCAGATACCGAGAATATAAAATTACTAGTCAAAGAGTATTGTCAAGTCAAGGGTTGAGCCTATAATATTACATAGAAATCATGGAAGGGATATCTTGGAAAGAAATATACCAGATGTATAATTATAAAAGTGGGCTCAACACAAATTGAATGTCACTGAGGCTTTGTTTAACATCAATCAGTACCTGTGATCAGAAATTAGAAAATAGATCAAACAATGAATTAAAGGAATGGATATTATCTGTCCTTTAATTCTTATTTAATGAATGCCCTACCATATTTACTAAAAACTAAATTCCCCGAGGTAAAGCAATTTGTCATTTGATATATGGAAAGTATTGATCGCCGTTATAAAATAATGTATTTATAGTCAAGAAAGTGAAGGCTGCCTTTAATCAATATAGTTTGCTCCTAGTCAGACCAAGGTAAGGATGTTTTTGTTTTTAACATTTCGGAATTTTTAGGAATAGGCATTCTCTTTGCTATATTGATGGGAGCGTTGTCTCAATATGAATGACATTTTTTTCTGTTTGACACCTGACTAACTGTTGACTGCCGCAGTACAAGAATTACGTTTTTATTATGTGTTAGATTGATTTTATTCCGCGCATAAGCAAAACTTTGAAATATTAGATTTAAAACATGTGTCACACCCAAACAATATTCGATTATAGCAACAAACTAAGAACCTCATGAAAACAGTCTTTTATCATTCATAATTGAACCTTACTATAAAAAGCACAATGTTTATAAAATAGACAACACCAAGTTATGGGAATCTGAGATTGTTAAACACTCTCTAGCTATACACCAATTTCTCAGTTTGCGCCGGAACTATTCCAGGAAATGCAGCGTTGTTTGAGCTGATATCGCCTGAGCAATGTACGAACAAATTACACCAATTGTCACCAAAACAGATGTTGTGGACTAAAACGGAGGTTTTCTGTTATGGTATTATTGCAGCAAAGAGATGTTCCTTTGCGAAACCATATTCGATTATACAAATAGATCAATAACGTCACAAAACTAAACTCATAGCAACTGTTGTTGTGGAGATCGTCTTTTTAACTTAGACATAAAATGACCAATGTTTAGTTGTTATCATGCCTGTTAACTTATCCCACTTCGTTACACTGTCGCAGTGTTCGACTCTTCCCGTCAATAATCGGGTATATGAGTGACTTTCACGATGTGCCTCCAACACTCATGCATGTGGTTTTAGCTTGTTTGTTTACTTGTTTCTACCATATGAAAGTGGGAAATATTATGAAATGGACAATCCTTTGTTGTCTATTTAAATACTCTTGAAAACAACGTGAAACTCTAAATGAACAAATCCGATTTAATATGTTGTATGTTGGCCTATATCGAGGACAAACTAGAAATAACAGACACGATGCGTGACACAAATCAAGAAAATAAACTAACGATATTCATTTTTGATATATTGTACTTTATCTCACATGTCAATAGTCCCCGGAGTCAAAATCGATTTCATACAAAAGCCCGCTTGCTGTCTCGCAAACAGCATGGTATCGTGTCCAGGCGTCAGCCAGAAAAGAGCTGGTACCTGAACGACAAATACAATCGTCCTCCCCATGTTTGAATGTCTCATCCTCTTTCACAATTTCCGTACGGGACTCATCGGTAGGACAACCTGCAAGAATATATATATATATATATATATATATATGTATGTATATATAAATTAATAATACACATACATAGACATAACTATTTTGATTTTACATTTGAGATCTACGGTAAAAATCTAAATAAAATGATAATAATATTATTAGTTGTACTTGAATCAAACAACATAACTTTTAATCAAGATATTCGAATAAAGTGTTTTCGTTTGACTAGTTAAATCCACGGGTTCCACGGGGAAGCATATGCTATCACTCTAGTTAACTTTCAGTAAAAGTCCTAATCCTTAATTGTTTATGTAAATTAGAACAAATCGAGTTGAAGTGAAATGGTGCCATGTTGCGACAATAGTTCATCTGGAGGATTAGCATCGTTTCGAAATCGCCTTGACACAGGGCCTTATGCTTATAAACCAGTGGTTATCGCTTGCTACAAAGGGTTTTGTTGCAGACACTCGTCAAATAAAATGCGTACATCGCATTCAAATACCAAATCAATAAGCCGTTTCTTGTTTGTAATAAGTAGTTTATTACGCTCCTTATCGTGCAAGCCTCATCGATCAACTTGCATTATTACAAACAACGTTTTGAAAAAATGTATTACAAATCTAACTGAAAATCACTCGTGAATGATGATATAAAGAGCAAAAATAACTATAAAGCCTGTTAAGTGTGGAGAGAAAATCTTTCCTATCAAAGGATAAAGCCAGAAAATGATCGTATTTTCTTAGCTGGTTCACATTTTTTTTTACCGTCAGCCGTTGGACCAGCTTAAAAATGCTAGGTTTTATGAAAACATATTTCAATATATTACTGTAGGACATTAACAAAAAAAAACAGTTGCTGTCTGGACCGTGGCTGCATGTGCCCCCACCTACTAGAGGACTTACATGTACACGGGTCATAATTAAAACACACGACCTTAGAAACGACATCTGCAGTATAGAACCCTATTTGATTCCGTTTGAAGTGCCCCTCTATATGGCTTACACGGGTCATAATTAAAAGACACGGTCTTATAAATGACAGAAGCGTCTGAAGTCTCGTCCCCTGGGGATTCTGTTTTAAGTGGCCCCTATATAGGACATACACGGATCATAAGTAAATGACACGACCTTAGAAACGACAGAAATGTTTGGAGTCTGGTGATTCCGTTTTATGTGCCCCCCTATATAGGACATACACGGGCCATAATTATATGACACGACGAAATAATCATCTGTAATCTAGACCATACGGGATTCCGTTTTGTTTGCCCACTGCAGATATCTTACACAAGAAACCTCCCTGTTTTTATCAGCGATCATGACAAACTGATAGGTATACAATGATTCAGATCTATACACAAGCAATACTTACCATTATATAAACAGTGTTTTATGGCATCCGACGGATTTGTACCATCCCAGAAATACGAGAGGCTTTCCGGGACAATACAATCACAGCGCTTGACTCCTTCGTCCCATTCGACACCTAAATCTTTCTGGTAACCATCGGGATCAGTACAGTATTCTAAACAGTAGCATGAAAAACTATTTTACTTTTTAATTAAAACACCAGAAAAAGACATTTGTGAATATTTTGTTTGTATAGAAACCTGCCCTCCCTCATCTCAAACCTTGCGATAATTTTTATAAAGTGTATTCAAAAAGTTGAGATAGTCATCTGCATCCTTTATTCTTTTTAAGACCGATACAGTTGATGATAAAATTTGACAACATTATTTATAAATCTGGTATATGTCATTATATATATTTCTAAAAGCAATCACATTGACACAGCGATGTAGATCAATTAAAATTGAATAATCGTCTTCTTTTCTAGATAACTCCCAGAGACCAGTTTCTTAATAAACCTTAACCTCGAGTTGGGTTATGGTTAACCTACATACATCTCCAGATAAGGTAATGACCATTAATATGGCGTATAAAATGTTGTACAAAATGTAGCTAACAAGATATTCAGCATAAGGTGTGAATAAATCAGCTTACCAATAAGTATTCAGAGATAAGAGGGAATATGGCTGTTAAAGGGAATGAGTTACAACCTGTCTGATACAGAGGGAGTTTGCGCCTTAAGCATCTAGTTTGCATCTCGCTTTCATACATTTTGAGGAGCTGCCTGACACTGTTACAGGGCGATTGTGGTATTTTCGTCTGGGAGCTGATTCTAGCCTTTGCTGTAATTTATGGCTGATAAGTTGTCTGACGGTTTGGGATTTCATTTGGTGAAGAAGTCGCCTAGCCGAGGGCTGTAAAGGCAACAGTACGGTCCTAGCTGAGGGTAGCTAGAGTGCTAGAATTTCTGTGAAACCTTATTGCTTGTGATTTGATAATTCCCTTGAAGGTATGAAGAGGGTGAAAGGATTTAGCATAAAGTAGTTGGTGGGCGTCTGTGGGCTTAAAGAACACCGTAAAACCCAAAGACCCTACTGTATGTAAACTAGAACCCTTATATACCGTAACATATACCGTAGTGGGCTGGAGTTTAATGTAAGGGTCGTGCTGATTAAGAGTAGCAATAAAGAGATCAAGATCATATCAGGCATGCTACCAGAGTATAAATATGTCATCCAAATATCTAAGATACAACAGGGGCTGCTTAGCACACTTTCCAAGGGCTTCCAGTTCCCTTTCTGCCATACAAATAGAAGTAAAATTGCATGGGCTAAACCTTTTACCCATAGCGCGACCCTTAATTTGCTGGTATGTTTGGTCATTGAACTCAAAATCGTTCCATTTCAAGCTGAGTTCCAACGGTTGCAATATCTCAGTAGTTGGATGATGGGGGTGGGATACCGATCAAAATCATTTTTTACAGAACGAAGTCCTGCATCAATATCGATGTTTGTGTACAAAGATTCTACGCCAAGTGCCTTTTAGCTTAAATCAAAATGTTTCAGCTGATGTAGATAAAACTATTTCAAGTATCCTCAGTCAAATGAACTCTGTCATGACAGACTCTAAATTTTATCATAGAAATTTTGAGAATCATTTTAGCTTTATCTGAATTGGCAGCTGCAGCGTTAAGTTCTGTCAAAGCCGAAATTGTGGATGGTGACTGCAACATTTAGTATAAGGATTTCCGGTTGAGAACCTGTATAGTTTGGAGTGAGCGTCCGAGAGTTGAAATTAATTTGAAATTAATCAGAGATTGGAGAGATATTGGAATCCTTTAATAATATAATTTTATTGTTTACTGTCGGAAGGACTGATTTATCTGAACCAGTACGACGAAATTTAAAAAAAGAATCAGTTTCCATCTTATTAGATTTAATCTTTTTTTTAGCGTTTGGTGGGGATCTTAGTACATCAGACTAGGAACGACCGGGACGGCGGGGGGAATGGCCTGGAGTTGATAGAGGGGGCGGGGAAAAGAGCCAGACTGGGGAGAAGGTGGAGATGTACGGGGAGGAGACAGGATGTAAGTCTACTTGGACAAGATGGCTCAGGTTGTGGAGATGGGGTAGAACATGAAGAAGACGGAGAAGGAGATTGAGAGGTAGAAGTGGAGGGAACCAAAGATATAGGAAAAACAGAAGTACCTGTGCAACAAATGATTCAAGGGTTGTTAAAGTGGAATTTAAGTTTATGTCGACAGTTCTGTGTTTACCCCATTGTATGGCATTAGAGAAAGCAGGGTCAAAACCCAGACACTTTGATGACTTCGTCAAAGTCACTTGTGCTTTTAATTTTAATAAACAAGATTCATAATAAGGCAATAATCTCTTGGATTATATTATTTGCCCAGGTTTTGTTTTCTTGGTCAATAGCTCTATCAATCTGAGCATCGCGATAACCAGGTTTAAAAAAGTTATTGAGGTCACTTATTTTCTTTGAAATTGAATCAGGAAAGGATTGGTCACGAATATGTCCCTTAAAGAGGCCAAAATGATTAGGGGATCTGAGGAAGTGTCTTATAACAAATTCTGCAAAATTTGGGTTCGCTTTAGATCTTGAACTGATGTTGTTAAAATGACGCCTCTTTTGTTGTTTAGCCATATCAGAGGAGAGGAAATTAGCTTAGGAGTACAGAGAAGTATAGACGATTTAAGCAGAAAAAGAAGTGAAGCCAAGGAGAATAAAGTAGTTATGTGCTGGTGAGAGGGAATGTCAGTTTATAGAAAAAAACTGATGTGTAATTACACTATGGGTTAAATGTAATGTAAGAAGATGTAAGAAAATGTAGGACTGCTTAGAAAAAATCGTCCTGTAAACTAAATAAATTAAAACTGTTGATTTGGAATAAAAGATGTATTCATACTAAATAAAGTAAAAAGTTACTAATAAGTAACAAAGTCTTAACACTGTTAAGGTTAAAAAGATAACTTTCAATCTGTAAGAAAACAGCTATTACTTACATATATATGGAATAATAGTATTTACAAAAACAGAAAGATAACAACCTTAATGAAACCAGGAAAATTCGAAATTGTATACAAATTGTGAAAAAAATGGACTCACTTCAAAGAATTAAGCATGCCAGGCGAACTCCTGTCATAATATTGATCAGAAATACGTTTTACTTCCTTTTTTTTTTTTTGCTTTCATTTTTCGATGTACCGTACTTGGGAAAATGGAAATGTTTTTACCTTTAACACAATATTGCTAAAAGCAGACAAACAGAAATAGACTAAAACTTAACGGTCTTTCTTCTGAGAGTTTTCTGTGGCTCAGATGGTTACAGATCTGGCATTGTTAGCCAGTGACGACTTTGTTAGCCAGTGACCCGAGTTCAAATCTCTGTGGAGAATTTTATTTCTTTGTCTACATAAACAGTATAAATTCAGTTCTAATTAGAGGCATACATTTTAAAGAGCGTTACATGTTGCCAATCTACAGTTAAGTGCAATTGTCAAATAGCATCTATACTTGGTCTACCATAAAACTAAATTAACTTACCTCGGACTCCCAACGTAAGAGCAATAGTTGCTGCCACGCATGTCACTGCAAACCAACTGAACGACATAATTACGAATGTGTACTGCTTGTCTAAACAACCTAACCTTATTGCCAGTTTGCCGTTTTTATAACTAGACACGCGATTAATGTCACATATAATTTTGAAATTATCGCATTTCACATCTCATAATTGCTTGTAGATTAATCAGTACTTTAATGTTTAAAAGGATAATGTCACCAATTATAGCACTATCTAAAATTCATCTCCCTAACACGTGTGCGTAGGAACTGTTTTAGGAACTAAATTGTAGTTATAATATCTTTAAATCACAATTCTATGATAACAGTGTAATTGATTGGTAACAATTACCTAATTGTAGTTATATGTACGCTTTGGCGTAATCTCGAATTCAACATCTGCGCTGTTCAATTGGAGAGTAGGCCTACATCAAAGTGTGCAACACCCATTAATTGCAATTTACTATAATAAGTGACTTTTTTATATGCCATTCACTGTGAATAAACCATGGAATGTACCCTAAAAATGCAAGATTCTTGGGGTTTGTTGGTTTGTTTGGAAGGGCTTTATACTTAAGGTAATATCAATCATCTGTGCTAGCCCAATAGATGACCGAAATCTTCATCAACGCCACAAATGGCAAATGCACACAAGACTTGATAATAACATGACGCAATACAAATACTTCACAAACATTATTCATATTTCGTATTACTTTAAAAAAAATATAATTTTATCATCTTTGGTCAGTGTGAACATATGTTTACTTTACTGTTCATCTGTTAAGCTAAACAATTACCCTTGTATAGTGGCAGTTATTTGTTATCAGCCAAACCTGCGAATATATCAAACGTGATAATATGGCATAGGCCTGCGATTAATTACACCTATTATAAAGTAAATATTCACATCATTAGAACATTATTATACCATTTTAGGACATATGTACAAAAACTGCTATATTGTAAATCTCCCTCTCCACAGCTTTAGTTGAAGTAGTTTTGATACAATACGCAAGGAAGCCCCTAGTGGCCACACTCTATGCCACAAGGCAATGTTATATTTTTGTTAGATAATTTGTTGTCTATAATACCATACTAAATGGTATTTCATTCATATGTGAAACCAATCCGCGATATTGACACTCCTCTGACAACTGCAGTTCATACCCAGTCGGCTTAACTTTACAAAAATATAACTACTGCAGGTGACTATGCTCGGTCTTGACATATAGTTGTATAAATATACACCATAATCGTGCATTATGTATATATACCGTCAGTCTATTTTCCGCCGAGCGCACATAATCGTGGATTAAGTATACCGTCTGTCTATTTATTGTGGGTCGACCTGACCAAAGCCACATGGCATCCGTACTATAGGGAAAGTATATGTAAAAGAAAAAGAACACTTGTTCTTAGAATGTAAGATGTTGAAAAGATTATGACTTATGTGGAAAACAATTTCACATATGTGAAATAAAAAAAACATATTTTACATATTAAAAATACTTTTCAACATATAAAGAATTATTTTCCACATAAGCAAAATAAAACACCAAAACCAAACCATTTTACATGTGTGGAAAAGAATTTCACTATGTAAAGTAAACGTTTATTTTAGATATGTACAAAAGAGCTACACTTATTACAAAAAAATGAGAAATTATTTCTACCCACAGCAAGGAACTGTATCCAACCTTTATGAGTGCTCCTATCGCCTAGTGGATTAATCTACAAAGGAGTTCTACTCACTTTTTTATTTTACATGAAAACGATAATGTAGAATACATTTAGAAATGATAAAACGGCTTGCCATAGGATACAATACATACTGTCTTAATTCGAGGAAGAAGGAAAAATTTAGTTTGAGGCAAATTTTGAAAATAATAGATAACTGCATATAACATCTCAATTCTGGGTTGGGGTTCGATAATGAACTATTTCAACACGGTACAAGTTGGATTTAACCCTAAAAGTTACCGCGCTTCTGCTTTTGTATATACACTAACTCTTTGTATATACAAAGCGGCTTTTCTATATATTTGAAACTTTACTGGCAAAAATAGCGGACTGAATTGTGCTTGTGATGAAATGGGGTGTTGCCTGGAGTTCTCTGGAGGGTTTAACGTATACACCGTTATTTGATTGGAAAATAACAGTAATTCGTTGGGTTACTATCCCATGATCTGGCAGGAGAGTTTTTCACTTGGTTTTTCATCGTATTTAATAAATGCAGAATGCGAAGTGGACAATCCGTTGTCCGGTAGGTGAAGTACCTATGAGTACGACCTTAAACACCAATGGAACAAAATCAATTCTATAAATAAGTTTAATCTCGTGTTTGATTATTTGCTGTTTTTCTCATTTAATTGAAACAATTTTGTCCAATTATCACCTGCTACTAAACCTGACGACAGCCGTATATGCTGAACATAAATTATTGGATAATATCTGATCATATAACATATAATATATAGATTTACAGACAGTAAAAATGGGGAAAAGGACAACATCGTTGACAATGCTTGGTAGGCCAATGACACAAAATGTTCGTTGCCAGTCGAATGAACAGCTACAATTTGTTTCGCCCCAGCGACGATAAAGATTATGGAGATTTTCACATTGTGAAAAACAATTTCGCACATGTGATCAAGATTCTCACTTATTTGTGAAAGTTCGCGTAAGTGAGATAAATAGTTGCTTTAAATATGTTGAAATGAATTAAACTTCTGTGAAAACAGTTCAACACAACTGAAAAAAGATTAAACTTTTGTCAAACAAACGTTTAGTTTATATATGTGGAAATGTTCACTTATGTAAAATAATTGGCGAGTGGAACCTTTTTGTAGGTATGTGAAATAAAAGCAACAAAACCATCAATTACAGAGTTCGCCCTTAAAGCCTCTATTTGGCAATACATTTTGCACTAAATCTACAATCGTGTTATCTGGGTTTTTACTTTGGCTATCGTAAACCTAAAAAACTGACTAATTTGGATTGGCAGTGGCAGAAAGAGAGATAAACATTTCTCTGATGTCTATTCCTTTGACTATAAACTAAGGAATTTCAGCACGAGATGACTATTTAACAAACGTGACACTTTTGGTAAAGGGTCGCCGCTAGATTCATGACTGGTAGATTTGTCTCTCTTTTTAGCCATTGCCGACCGTCATTGAACATCATTTTGCATGCCTTAGCCACATATCAAACCTATTGGAATTGGCAAATCTCCACTAAAACCCAGTAAACACGCCAAAAAATAAACAACAAATCTTAGTAAAAATTCCATGAGATTGCCACCAGCTGTGAGAACGTGATTTCTCATAAAGGTCGTGCCAGCGGCAGCTGCTTACTTGTTAGTTTGTCAGCTTACTTATTCTTCTGCGAGGTACCGTTCACGGGTTCGAGTATGTTGACCATAAAGTCGTGTATATGAGTAAGTCACACGAAGTGGCTCCGCCTATGGTAGGTTGATTTATATATCATTATACAATTTCTGGATAACCACTTCTTGTTTTGTGATAGAACACAACGTTTCGATACATATTCCTGTATCTTCATCAGGTGTAAAATGACTAAAGAAAAATAGGAGAGGTGAAGCTATATAACAGTATGATAAAGTAGT
>JARFOD010005079.1:0-11662 GCA_031763545.1 Mopalia muscosa | reverse complement strand
GTGTTTAACGTCTTCCGACAGTATTCGGCTTATAGTTATATGACGACGGATTCTCCACTTCTTACTCTGCACTTCTTCATATGGTGGGAAAACCGGGAACCTCGGAAAAAACATCCCCGCGATAGCGAGTCCCCTCGTGTGATCTCCTCATATACCAAAGGAGGTTGCCGGTCACGGTAATTGGTTATAAATTGACCACGACGATTAAAGGACCAAGGACTGTCGGCTTAATCAAGGTATTGACGAATTCGACCATTGTTCACAAGATGAAATATGATTGGATACCAACTTATTTATTGAAGTCATCATCAGCTGGCTATTTGTTTGTAGTCGACTTGAGGTACAAATAGAACGAGAATTATTCCTTAGAAAATGTACGCGCCTTCCCCATAGGCCTTGCGACCCTTCAGGAAAATACACATGATGAGCCCCCATGGCTCACTGGCTCACTAATTGTCTTCTCAAATCAATCAAATTTGTAAACTTGATTGGTGAATTGCATCACCGGACAAGGGAACGGGACAACAGTAGTCTAAGGGGCGTTGACAAATTTGTAACATAGGCTTAAGTGGAAAACAATTTAAAACACAAATGTACTCTGGAAACACACACTTACACAAACATATGTAAGTGCCGTGAAGGTGCCGTTAGCAATATGTGGGTACACAATCATGTAAAATATACAAACACATTTATACTTACAATAATGTAAACCTATAAGCTACACTGTTACCTGGTAGCTCTGTCAACAACAGAGGAACAATCGACAGGAAAATCAGAATGAACAAGTCAACAAGAGCCAGAGCGAAAAAAACCTTGTTGACAGCTGTGTGCATGGAATTGACAGCGGCCAAAGGCAACAAAACGAGAGTATGACCAACAATTCGAACGGAAAACACAAAGTCGAAACTGTTAGGATAATAGTTCTTTCTAGAAACGATCCATCAACAGAATCATTTCCTGAAGTCATTTGAAATCATTCAGGGACAAGGTCTATTATCTTCCCTGGGTAATGTAAACAGTAGAGTCCATGGCAGCATTCAATCCGAGGTAAAGGAGCGTCAGTAGTCGCTATCAGAAAAAAACTGTTGAATAGATGTTTATTTTAAATCACGCCATGCATTACAATTATAACAATTACGAACTTGAGTATAACTCTTTCGCCATTTTTTCTTTTGATAATTACGTCTAATAAAGACAATTATAATGTCCATATGAAAAGGTGTAATCAATAATGACACGTCATTTATGGTTCTCTCTTTTAACTATTTTAAAAGATGACGTGATGCGATAACACAGTTTTCTGTTACCTGAGTATATTGTAGATATCAAAGAAAAACGACAATTTAGTGACAAAAGTTCCTTCGTTATTTAACACACAAGCCATAATTCCCACTGCATTCAGTGGCTACCTGGTTCAATGGTACAATATTTACCATCATTTGCTCCACCGTTCCCCCTATGAGTGGAAAGCTATTTATGCTTAATCTGTTAATCTAATCTGTCATTGATGCGACGGACTGTAACAGAACAAAACACACAAATAACAGTAATGAAAATAATGATGTTAACGTACAAGAATGACATTTTGTAACCATCACGTACCATCTAGCTTATTAACGCAGACTGGGAACTTTGGGATAAACTCGCACCATTACTGTGTTACCCGGAAGTAACGAAAGTGCTCTCCCTTTACAGTAAGCCAATGGTGCATAAAATTTGAAAATGGGTTATTTAGGTCAAAATAAAATTAAACATTTTTATTCATTAAAAAGCAATTAAATTGTTAGTATCTTTGTAATTTGTTTGATTTGGGTGACTAGTATCTTTAAAAAGGCAAGTGTATGATGTACAGCTGAATCATGTCAAAGCATATTCCGGTGTATTTATACAGTTGTAATTTGCCTATCTACACTGCACAATTTAGGCTGAAAAAACGGGTATCACTCACTACATGTAGACATTCATAATGGCACTAGGTTTATGGCCAAGCGGGCTATACGTAAGGCATGGAGATGCGACAGCGACGGTTTTAATCAAATGACAAGAATGATTTACAACAAACAATATTTCCGTTACCTGCACGCACATTAATACCGATTATTCTTGTTCCCATATTGAGGTAAATATGTGGCCAAACACTTACGATTTATTTACAACAGCAGTGCCTGGCCTAATGACGTCTTGTCTCCTGACATTGTTATATTCTCTAGCGATATTGGTATTCAGTTATTTGTGCTTCATGTAAAACTGTTCCTAGGATACAAATCTGAGAGGGGACATCCAGAGAGCCGGCTTTATACCAGCTCCGCGTCGTAAACAAATTTATAGCCTACTATTTGCTATATGACCATATTCAAATTCAATGATTATTTTATTACAGGTAAATTCCTTAACTTGTACGATGGTGGAAGCTGTACTTGTTCTCTCGTCATCTTCCTGTACTTGACAGTTGATAGATACTGTTCATTGTGTGATTGGAATCCAGACTTTGGTGGACCAAAAATAAGATATATGGGGTTATCCTACCCATCCATCCATCAAACGGTCTATCGGGAAATCGAAACAAATAATATATCTAGATTTGACTGCATCTTCTTTGTAAACGAATCCAGTATGATTTGTTATGACACAGCTTTTAGTGTGGCTTTATTTTTATTCCTATCCCAGTATTCATAGCGTTGTATGGCAATATGACAAACATATACATAAACATAGATATACCTTAGAGCCGATCCCGTGATAAAGTTACTGGTCAATGTGGACAAGATGGCATAATGTTCTATACGATTGTGACCATTTTGCAAGTCTGATTTTGCTGGACTTTTTTTCTTCAACTTTGTCTCAACTTTTCGGACAAGACAAAGAATGTGTATATATTAATTTAGACCTGTCGGATTCTGATTTACTTGAATAGTGCAGCTAATCCGGTTTTCTATTTTGTATTGTTCACTAAATTCAGACGAGCTTTTAATGTCTTATTTTGCAAATGTCGAAGAGGTGTAAGTCAGCTGCAAATTTATACTGGACCAGACTTATCCGTCATGTCAAATTAGGAAGGCGTTGGGGACGACACTAACTTCTTTACTATTGTTTGAGTCAGGACGATATCTGGAAGTGTCAATCCAGAATAGAGAATTGGATTAAAAACAAGTAGAGTAATTCCATATAAAAAACAATTATAAAAACAATGTTTTATTTCAGACTAAATAGTCCATATACATAGTTTGGTGTAAATTTACAATAATATAATAATAATGATTGTATTTTGACTCAATTTAACTATTTAGTAGAACAAATAGTTTTTAAGAGTTGGATAACAACCCTGTCTACACCTTTGTACGTAATGTACAAAAATGGTACATATGTCAACACACAGAAGAACAAAACAATTTATGCTTTGCAACAGTTGATGGATGACACTCAAATACCTAGCTGTGGCGGTGTTTGTTTGAACCGTGATTTAACATTCATTATCATTTCATAATAATGGAGGAACTAACATACTAATCCTAAACCTGGTAACCAAATATTAGTCTACCTGATGTAGACTATAGAAAACAACAGGTGCACATTGTTTCAGTCACAAACATTG
Organism: Mopalia muscosa; assembly: GCA_031763545.1. Taxonomy (NCBI): domain Eukaryota; kingdom Metazoa; phylum Mollusca; class Polyplacophora; order Chitonida; family Mopaliidae; genus Mopalia; species Mopalia muscosa. The sequence continues at coordinate 8,067 of JARFOD010005079.1, read as the reverse complement.
AAAACAGAGAGACAAATGATTTGTTTTTGCTATTCATCACTTACAAATCCTGTCAAAATCGAGGTACTTTGTTTAGATCTTGATCTTAACTTAGATTAAACTCACTTGAATGAAACACTCAGTTGTTTATACCCTTAGAGGCCAACTGCTAAGCTCTGACATGATAGGTGTGATAAAGGTACTTCCATATCCATATAAGCAGATTAATATTTAGCGTTCATAAAATGAAACTGAATGTAACATGAATATTATGAGGCAATATAAGAGTGAAAGGTAACATCAAATCACAACATGGTGCTGTAAAATCAGACAAACCCTGATTGAACAAACCAAAGCTATTAGTTTTAAATCCACGTCACAGTGAAAGAACGTTTCTTTCAAATAAATACTTTGAATAAGATTGTTGTCATGTTGTGCAAGTATATATTACGCAAGGCTCAAAACCCGACTCGGGAAATCCATTCTCCTCAAAGACGGCCACAAGATCGTGTTATCACAACAATGTTATGGATTAACGTTAGATTCACTACGTCTACTATATACGCTTGTCTGCAGTTCGATCGATTTAACGATGCATGGGATAAAACACACATAAAGTGATGAGAAGTTCTAAAGTGCTATTAAATAAGCCGGCGTAAATTATTACCTGTTAACGAAGATATTTGTTCGGCTCAGTTTAGGTATATTTTTTTACTTATTAATGGATTTGAGTATATAGCATGCTCACCTGTATGGTTTGTTTGTATGTTGTTTGCTTGCTTGGTGTTTAACGTCGTACTTAAGGGTATTTCACTTATATGACGACAGATTGTCCATCTCACACTGTACACAGCCTTATAACGGTGAAAAACTGGGAGGAAACCTCGTAAAAACCACCTCCGCAGTTGCCGGAGCCACAACATGCGACTCGCTCATATACCAAATGGTCGACAGGCGGACTCGATCCGGTGAACGGTAAATCGAAGCACTCGCTACCACTGAGCCACTCCCACGGGCCCCTTTATGGTACAGTGGCATAACTGAATTATATATTAGTTATATCAGTAGTACGCTTCATAAATATTTCGTTGGACCGGAAAATCTTATCTGTTTGTTCTACTCCGGCAACCGAAAATTGCGTGTTACAGTGATTATTCTATAACCAAGATATATGTATGTTATCAGCAGATATTTTCATGAATCGGGAATAACTTGCGTATCAAAAGCAACTGTGTTTTCATCAGTGAAATTTGAAATTTAAATGGTATTTTATTTTATTTCATTTCTTTCATTCCCCAGAAGTATTATCATTTGGATATTTACGGTTACAATGTAAACTTAGAAAAATAAACATAGTTATTAAATGATTGAACTTTTTTTTGTTTTTCTGACAGTATTTGCTTTCGTAGCCTATAATATTCGATGTATTAACCAATTACTAGGATAATGACGGAGAAACAAATCTCCAAACGCAGAGTTCAGTTTTGTTTTACCTTCCAGGTGCATTCCGGGAATTGTAAATATTAGATTTTATTCAGCATCGCCAATACATAAGAAACTGCGTTATTTTTTCCAATCAACTTAGGTTTGTCTCTTTGTGTGATGGAGTATAACCACGAACGTACGGTTATTTTACTCACATAAGGGCGTGTCAGCCCACTGTGTGAAGGGAACTAGCATCGACACCATTGACAACAAGCAAAGACAAGTACGGGACGCTATACAGACACCACAAACCGAACGTTTTCCTGACCCTCCTTATCTCGTAGAACACCAGGGCAAAAGAAAGCTCCCTCCAACCACCCGTGAACTTTGCACAAACATTGTGTTAAGCAGTGAAATGCTTGCAAATATTAACTTTAGTTGGAGAGCGAAATAATAAAGAGAAGTAAAGATCGGTAACATAATGCGATGAAAGACAAACGATTCTTATCATTTGATGGCTATGGAACAAACTAAATTTACCTTTTTGATGTATAGTCTCATACAACATAAACAGTATTCATTTTTAAGCAATTAAAACATATTAATTATTCGGGTCAAACATAAAAGTTCCTGAAATCAGTCTACGCTCTTAAAGATCTAACTTTGTAAAGAAAATATTACAAAGGCATCAGAAGACATTATCTATTGACAAAATATTTTAAAGCAGCACACCAGCAATTTAGACAAATAAAACCTTACGCGTGTCATGGTAAATGGTTAATATCAAAATTAAAATATTAACCCACGATGCGTTTGACCAGCAGTTATTAGTGCTGATAATCTCAGCATCTTACGGCGCATTTAATGGAGAAAAAAACACAAAACAAACTTAAAATAAACACGAGGCTTTTTGTCAATTAGCAATTCTGTTACATCACCTGTCGAATAAATAAATGTTGGATAACAACCCACGAGGTCTGAGCGCCTTTATAAGACCGTCTTACTTCTGTGTTTTTAACGATCTTGTCAGTCTTTCTTGCTTTCCATAGGAACCAAGAAAAACGTTCTCCAAGATCAGCAATGAAGATCTTACTGATTTTTCTGTTTCTGCTCTGCGTCGCGAGTCTTGTTCAAGTAAGTGTGTTTTGTAATAGTTTGGAAATACTAAAGGACAAATTGCACTTGCGATAAGCAATCATTTCCTACAGACAATAGAGGTAAATTGATATTTTGTATATTTTTACAAACTAGAAAAAGCAACTAAAACTAAGTTAATCTGAATTCATTTTGTGTTTGAAGGCTCATCGGCATCCCTCTAGAAGACAAGATGTTGATACAGCTCCTCCCGACAACCAAATCAGACCAGTAGATAATGAACCAAGACCGGATCATAGACCAGAAGGCCAACAGGGACCAGACGGCGAACAACGACCAGGGGGAGAACAAAGACCACATGTCCCTCATAGGCCACAACAAGGCGACAACAGACGCCCACCACAAGGCGACAACAGACGCCCACCACAATTCGACAACCGACGACCTCCATACGGCGGCAATAGACCATCATCACCTGGGGACAGACGACCACCTCCACACGGCGACAGACGACCACCGCCACACGGCGACAGACGGCCACCACCACCGGGCAACAGACGACCACCACCACACGCTGACAGACGACCACCACCACCGGGCGACAGACGTCCACCACCATACGGCGACAGACGTCCCCAGCCACCACGGGGAGACAACAGACCACGTCCAGGCTTTGACAGCCGACCAGAAAACAATGATGTAACGGAAGACCAGAGAAAGATGGTAGACCCGGAGGTGACAGGCGACATGAAGGCGGTCGACCAGAAGGTGGCAGGCGCCCACATGATGAACGACGTCCTGAAGGTGTCAGACGACCAGAAGGTGGCAGACGACCAGAAGGGGACAGACGACCTGAAGGTGGCAGGCGACCAGAAGGAGGCAGACGACCTGAAAGTGGCAGGCGACCAGAAGGGGACAGACGACCTGAAGGTGGCAGGCGACCAGAAGGTGACAGGCGACCAGAAGTTGGCAGACGACCTGAAGGTGGCAGACGACCTGAAGGTGGCAGGCGACCAGAAGAGGACAGACGACTTGAAGATGGCAGGCGACCGGAAGGTGGCAGGCGACCTGAAGGTAGTCGACCAGAAGGTGGAAGGCGCCCACAGGGTGACCGACGTCTTGAAGGTGACAGACGACCAGAAAGTGGCAGACGACCAGAAGGTGGCAGACGACCAGAAGGTGGCAGACGACCAGATGGTGGCAGACGACCGGAAGTCGGTAGGCGACCAGAAGACTATAGACGACCAGAAGTTGGCAGGAGACCAGAAGGTGACAGACGACCAGAAGCTGACAGGAGACCAGGAGGTAGCAGATATCATCATGAAGGCGGCAGGCAACCACAACCAGAGGGTGACAATCGACCACAACCAGAAGGTGACAGGCGACCACAACAAGAAGGAGGAGAAGGACCACAACAAGAAGGAGGCGAGCGACCACAACAAGAAGGAGAAGGACGACCGCAAGAAGAGGGTGGCGAACGACCACAACAGGAAGCGGGGGGGACGACCACAAGAAGCAGAAGTAGAACAACCCCAAGAAGAAGGAGGAGAACGACCACAACAAGAAGAAGAACAACCCCAAGAAGATAGTGTTGAACAACCACAAGAGAGTGGTGAACAACCACAAGCAGGGGGTGACGAATAACCAGCTGAAGAAAAGCCATAAACGAGGACGCTTAAGGTAGGCTAAATTGTATACTTTTTATAAACAATAATGAGACATACTTCACTTGGTAAAACCATTGTTTGCGCCGGAAGACCAAATCTAAAAAGATTTGCAATCAGCTAACTGACAATAATTACAGATTGTGTCTGGATAGCATTTTACCATGAGTCTGTGTAGTTTAGTAAGTTGGCAGTTGGTGTGGACGGAATGTCCTCTCAAAGTCCCAGGAGCGGGGTTCGATGTTGGAGACAAACAAAAGAGTATTGTTCTACATTATATAACAATGTAGTATTTTACAATGAGATAATTCATTTTTCAATCAGTCGACACTGTTGTTTCTCTGAAAATACGTCTAAATGCTCGTGCTTGTGTTTTGTACTTTATTGTCTGTAATTCTTTAGTTTTCTTGGTGTTTTTAACACCTTTACAACTGAATCTCAAAATGTATGTAAGTTATCCTTACAACTCTGGGAACCCTGTCGGTATAAGGTTAGCTTTGACATGAGAGGATTATTTGGTTTCAATTACTAAACACACATCGATGAGTAAAATAACAAATCGTAACAATTTTCTTCTTCGCTGTTTTCAGATTCTTGAGCCCATTGATTCCTTTAAGAAATTGTCCGAAAACGATGTACGTATGTAACATCTAAAAGGGATATAATAAAAAAAAGATTAATAACAAAAACATGCATTTGAATTGAAATTTGTTATTATATTTGACACTTTTGTTGGCTGATAGCTTTTGCTGGGGTTTAAGAAAGTATTTATTGTTTAGTCTCTTACGTGATTTGTTAACAAACGCCTGGGCAGCTCGATCCTAGTCTAGTCTTATACTAGAAACTTTATATTCATTATGCATAAACCATCATTTTACCCTGAAGTTTAAAGAGCAGGTTTCTTCTAGAGCAGGCGTGTTAATAGATCAAGATAGGCTTTAATGATACGTTTATGTATCCATGGCTGTTTTGTCAGGACGACCCGATGGTGTTGTATCCGGCACAGAAAATATTGTATCATAAATATTTTACGCTAGCGTTTAATGTTGTATCATTGGCTTTTCTCCTCTTAATACTAATAAAGAAGGTTTTGGTGGGTGAATATTTGATCGTGTTTCTATCATATTACAAAATGCCTGACGTGCATCATCAATCCAGGGCTCAACTTCTACCTACACAATACGAAAGACTATAAATATGTTATGCGAATTATTATTATTGGCTGATTTATCTAATTCGACAACTGACTTTCCGATTATTTTCTGCTGTCCTCTAAAGAGAAAAGGATTTGTAACCAGCCGTACTATCCGTTGTAAATTACAAGCGATCAAACCTATTGAGCTTTTCCAGTAAACTGGAGACTTATCAAAATAACTAAGACTATTAAGAGAGAATGTCCAGCACTTGGTATTACTCCAAAACGTCAGAGAGACTATGTAGATCGTTTTCTTATGCCCTCGTTTTACGTTCATTGTCTACTCGCTCATCCCTTGAAACGCTCAGCAACTTGTATCAACAACAACATATGAAGGGTTGTATTGTTCAAATTCTTGTTTTACTGATGCCCTCTGTCTACTGGTGACCCGCTGTCGTGGTTTTGGTTATAGCAGTGCGCTTTCTGAGCATCCTTCGATGTACCGTTCACAGGATCGCGTCCGTCTGTTGACCACCGGGTATATGAGTGACGCACAAGATGTGGCTCCGGCAATCGCGGGGGTGGTTTTTGCGAGATTTTCTCCCGGTTTTCCACCGTAATAAGTCAATGAGCAGTGTGAAGTGGAAAATCCGTCGTCATATAAGTGAAATACCCTTGAGTACGACGTTAGACCCCAATCAAACAATCTGACTACTAGCAGTTTGTCCGGTCTGGGACTGATTCAACAAAGCAATTATTGACTAAAGTCCAAATTTGGCGTATCATATTATATAATGATTAATCTTGGTTATTGGAAAAGACCAAACAGTAAGAAGATCGAAACCCCCAAGTAATACAATTCAGAATTAAAACATAATCTAAATATCATTTTTTTTAACAGTGTTTTCCTTATATTGAGCCCCGTCATTGGGAGTATGTGGGAAAAGCCCCACCTCACCGAGACAATATTTACAGCTTCTCCTTGTTTCACCATAACAGGTTCTGTCTTAAATACATAGTTTGAATCGAGGTTAGCATAGGAGTTAACAAGAGTGACTATTACGGTTTGCTGAAATTATTTTCGGTAGAGATGCTGTGTGACCAGGAAAAAAGTATTTGTCCTATCAAAATCGATATAATTCTCATTTCATTGAGTGGAGTTCGTCCAGGCTCACCATTGACAACGGCGATTGAAGTTAATCCCAAATCTGAGTACAGAACTGCATATATACACTTTCAAAAGCCGATGCTGGGAGAAATCCCCAAGTTTCACAAGTGTATGTTGGCCCGCGGCCGTGGCTCAGTGGTTTCCTCTCGGTTTTCCTTCGGTGTATGTAGGTATAGGTTTTACAATAGTATTGAACAGTTGTCGCCATTCTGTTTGGGAGATTTGATGTCAACAAATATTCGTCAGGAGAAAATTTCTGCTTTGGCAGAAAAGGTCATTTTGGACCAAAGAAAATTTACTTGTATTGCTTTTTATCTAAAACAATACCTTGCAAACCTTGAAAAGAAAAGTGCAAATGTCATTTCCAGATTCCCCACAGGAAATCATGCAATCCCAATTTAAACCGGTCCATGGATAAATATTCCAAGAATTGAAAGCTTTTGTACCCTCTGCAACTAAAGAAAGATTGGGGATGAATATAATTTTCTGTAAATATGCCCCAATGTATTCAAAGTCCATTTTCCAAGGCAGTGCTATACGAATCCTAGTGCATTGAAAACTAGAGAATAATTTAATACACATTACCAGATTATTTCAACAACTTTGGTTAAATACATTGTGGAAGGCTATAAACTGTATAATAAATAGTAACGTCTTTGTATAGATATATGTACTATTCTAATGTAAACCGCCGTGTATTATATATGTATTTACCTCCCTCTCGTGCCACCCAGTGGAGTCTCTATAGTGAATAAAAAAAAGTTTAATTTAATTTAAAATTATACGGGAGGGGGGATTGGTTTGCACTGTCGTTTACCCATCAATAAAGTGGTATATTGTTCGCAACAGCAACTATAAAGACAAACAAAACAGAAAAATTATCTTGAGCTTCCTTCCTAAATCATATCTGTACATGTATCATCTCTCATCAAAATAATTGCAAAATAAATCAATTATAATTATAGTCTTTACAAACAGATCTAAGAAAACTTTAGCAATGTCACAAAATCTGTTAATTGAAGTAAAAAGAACAAAAATTGGACAAAATAAATGAAACAAATTCAACCTACTGAAAATTCGCAAACACCTCTCTTGTCTTATATTATGGATGGATCGATACAGACGGACGGACAAGCGTGTTATAAACTGTAATAAGCTTCCTGGGCACCGACATTGAATAGCAAACACGCAAAACACAGGGAAATTGTTAGTTTTGTTACACTTTTAAATTTTCATATATCGTTCACCACCACCTAACACCTACATGGCTTCTTCCAATATACAAGTGAGAAAACTGTAAATATGGTACTGTAACACACAACTGAATCTAACATTATATAGACCTTCTTTTCAAAGACGAAGAGGAAGGTAAAGCCATAATAATAGTTATATACTAGGGGAAATACCATAGAACTAAATAAAAACCAAATTGACTCAACAAAGCATAACTGTTATGTTATAGATGAGTACAAGAATAAAAATATAGCTTCTGCTGAAGCGATGCCGGGGTTCTGAGAGGCATACGGCCGTTTTGCTTGATTCATATATATTGTTTAAAATAGATACTTACTGAGTATCTTCACTTTGTTTCGTTTTTTTTA
>JARFOD010005068.1:0-11663 GCA_031763545.1 Mopalia muscosa | reverse complement strand
CGGGTTATCTGCCTTGTCCCCATTTTTACCCCAACAATAATGTTGGTTAACAAAAATTTTCCCATTATTAGTGTGGAATAAGGCTGCATCAGACAATGTTATGCTTTGTTTGTCTCTTTTTCCAGCCAGAAACGAGTCCGTGGAGTTTCTGTCCAAAATCACCCGACAAACTAAAGATATATCATAATTTAGGCTGTCCAATCTTAGATAGTCTATTCTAATTCAACTAACCATTCATTGATATATCAACTAATTTCTTCTCATCTCATTTATTTCCTAATACCCAAGGATAGAAATAAGCCAATGCTGTTTCTGTCCAAAACCGCCCCTTCGAAACAAAGACCAGTTCCCGTTTTAGTACCTTACTGACCAAACTAACCCGTTCACATTTACTTCCAGTTATATTGTCAAAACCTGTTTGATACAACCAAGATGAAATAGGCTTGATACATACAAAGGAACAAGTTCAACAACTAATTATATTGGATTATTCACCAAAAGTAAATACCAAAAAAAAAACATTGATTTTTAACTCAATAGCTGCAAAAAAGATTAACGTTTGGTGTATCATTTTTTGGCAGTGGGTAAAGATTACATCTTGACCATCGGGTATTTCCACTTAAAGCCTAGATATAGTTTCCAATATACATCTCCATATATGGTCATTTCTGCTCAAGACACTTTTAATGACAGTTTTGTTCGTTTTCAGTTATGATCGAATTGTTTTAAACAAGGAGATAATGTCCTTGATAAATATACCCTGAAATAATAATTTTGCAACACAATGAACCTTTTTTATTTTCTTTCGAAAAATATCATACTACATGCCATTTAAAACTATCACTTTAGAGCTATACCGTAAAGTCATGTATGGCAAACAGGATTTTCTGCTTAACCATATTGCCAAATATATGCCATAGTGGTTCTATAATAAAGTACTTAAATAGAAGTTGTGGCGACAGTTATTGAGAAGGACGGGGTATGGATGGGGTTCCCTTGGGGTTTGAACGAAAGGATTTAAATAACATCACCGAAATAGTTATAGGTAAAATACGTCTATGTGAGCGAAAAGATACACTGCCATAAATCTACTAGTCAACCTCATTCTAAGGGGGTTGGGTTTGCAATGAAGATTCCATTTCTTATTATGGATTTAAGAGGTTCTGCTCACAATCAGACCGCAACAGAGAGACAAATGACTGACTACAGACCATCGTCATTATACAGTATCTGTAATAAACTCTATTATACTGTCCGGGGAAACTTCCTCGGAATAAGATTAGTGGCTTATAAGATCAAAATACTAAATCTTTGAATAGTCAGTTGGACACGATTATACGCAATAAAAAGGCAAATGTCTTATCGGATTTTAACCAGAAATTTATCTTGTCCAGAAAGCGGAAATATATAGTGGACCAATATTTCTTTAGATAGTACTATTACTATATTTAAGACATTTTGTCTGGAATATCTTTGACAGGATATTTTTCAGTTAGGATAACGGATCGCTTGTACTGCATGCCATGTATTGTTATTATTGTTGTTGGAGATCAACTGATCCACTTTTGATTCTTTAGTTTAAATATATTAAATCTTTGATGATTATTCGCCCAAACATTTTACTGATGACAGTTGATGAAAGAAAATCCAACCAAAAAAAAACGGTGAGTGACGAAGCCTGTTATTTTCCCAAGCACCACACGTTTTTTAAAGTGAGTAACAAGATAGTTGGCCAGTAACAAAAAGGATGTAAGTGTCGTTGGAAAGGGCAATAAGTTGGTTCTCCTTACTTAGAATGACAAGGACCCATGATACTTCTACAGAATACACTCTATACTTTCTTAATTTATTAACAAACTGTTTCAATTAAATAGATCTGTATATTTTACAAACACCTGGGATTTCACTATTTAAATGTGTTCATATGTTCTGTTTTTAGTGTTTTTAAATGAGGCACAGTCAGTTAATCGACCAAATCAAAATGCATGGATACGCTCAACCAGTCGTCTCTACATCTCTCAACAATCATAAAATAAATTTAGATTTTATGTACACCCTTATTTTTCTATTAATCGACTGTTAAATGAGCAAACATAATTTCTTGTTTTTCTTTTCATACTGAAAACATGAGTGTTTGTACTGTATTAATTGGACAGTTTCCAGTTTGAAACACATAACATTGATATTTAATTTACACAGTTGACCCAGGGACATTTTATCCCGGGACAAAAAAAAAGATCACTGGATTGCCGTCAGTAGAATGTTATTCTTATGATCACAACATTATTTTTTGTGGGTTTAGTTTTATAAAGCAAACTATGGAAATAGGACTAAATGTCGCTGGTCCATTAGGTTAGAATCAGTCAAGGTTTTCTCCTTAATTAAATTTCAGCTCCTACAGTTCTTTTCTTTTTTTGTAACATGCGATAAATAGTTTAAAATAAAAAGGTCCCTGCCCCAGTCAACCCTGCATAGTATGGGAAAACACTGCCATGATAAATCTGTAGCTACTAATTAAAACATATTTTACAGACCGAAGACTCTGGAGATAACAGAGATTAAATGTTTGCCTTGACACGACTTCATACAATCTCAGAAAGAATGATTCTCCGAGGGACCTTTAGAAAAGAGGGTGGTTCTATATGGCACGACTACGACAAAAACGGTTCTTTGAAATAAGAAGAAAAGGACAAATACTGTCGGTGTCAGGGTTCCACCAGAACCGTGACTGAAGGAGCTTGAAGTTTTTCATTTGAGTCATACTTTTCTAAAAGTGTATGCAAAATATGTTGTGTACAGTCGTGATACAAAGTGCGTCGCCATTGATTGTTTGCAATGACCTTGAGGCAATTTTTTTCGCTGATTGAAATAATCGTAATTGCATCCTCCGTGAAACCCTATTTATAAGCAATCAAAATAAACTATAACATTACCTATATTATATTTACGCAACTTAGTTCACACATAAATCATAACATAACAAGTGCGTGTCAACTTCTGATCAATGACGTCACCAGTGTTGGGAAATGTTGGTCTGCACACTGGCTAATGTAAAGTGTCTACTCGGGATCCTCTTTGGCGATGTAGATTATTATCCAACGATTGATAGAAATCTGTCTCCAGTCAGAATCTTGTGAAAATAACATGTTCAGCATGGTTATTGCCTCCGCTGCCAGTATAATTATTGGCCTTAGGAAAAAGGGTTGTATTTGGATTATAGTCACATCAGCCTGGAGGTGTTGGTGGCGACGTGATGTCTATAGCCCTTAACCACTGCCGACAAGATTTTGTTGTGATTCACTTTCCCTGAATGCCTAAGAAAAACGTACTGTAGCCCAGAGGCGTTAGAAAAAATCTGAGCTGGGAATTCATGAATTATAAAATCATCGGATGTTTTCGTGATCTGGCTGGAATGTGCATATCATATATACAACGCCATGGACGTGAACAAGTGGAGTCTAATCAACCAAACTAATGACAAGATAATGACGTCGGTGTTGTTATAACATAATGTGGTGATACACTGTATAAGGACAATTGTCTCCTTTATCTTTTTTTTTTAATCTTGATTATTTGTGTAGATTGGATTGTAGCATTATGTTTCTAATATGAGGAATGTCTCCTGATCGGGGATGAGGATGTGTGTGTGTGGGGGGGGGGGACGGTCTTTAGTTTAAGCTAACCTGCTACTAAATCTTCAATGTATACGTATAACAATTACTCTGAAAACAACAAGACAGGACGTTCTAGTATGCAATCGTTAAGACGCATGGACAAAAATATAACATTTTTTGAATAATTTAAAATGGTATGAACTGAAAAGACTAAAGATACCATACCTTTTGTTTTTTGTCGACTTAGCAAAAATGGCTGAGATTAAAAATGCCAAGATTAAACATGGTGTTTTTCAACGTTGGAAAGGATAGAAAGTGAATTTGGACTCTCATGCGCATTACGCCTGTGTAATTATAATACACTGAATCCAATAAGAAGAAATCTCAGTGAAAATCTTTCCGTATTTGTACACGGATCAAACAATATTGTAGATAATGGACACTTGATCCTATATAGTCGAAAGGTTTATAAACAAAGCAATACAGCTTAAAAGATCCATCTATCATCAACAGTGCAAATATATCGCTTTAACGTACCAGCCATATCGTACCCCTGTTATCATTGTATTTGCCAAGCATCAATCAGGTTGGATTTAAATGTCAGACTCAAAGGCTCTTACAAACCAGTACTATCCACGTGAAACAGCTAGGAAAGTTTACCTGACCTATCAAGGTGTTAGTATTTGCACTGGGATTGATTAATTGTTTTTTTTTTAATACCCTGATCAATGGTAATTCATTTATATGACCACATTGTTCTCCATCAGTAAGCAACCAGACTGTCAACAAAACCATAGTATATGAAGTGTATTGGTCAGTTGGAAAACATTGATCCATGGCTAAGTAACTACTGAAGGGGGATTAGCTGATTGGGGATTAGGTTGGGTGGGCTGGTGAGACTGTGCTGTATTTGGATGGGGTATATAATTGATCTGAAAATAAGACTAGGTAACAATATGTTTCGTTTGAGTGTGAGTGAATGGGTGGCCTGGTGACAATATGCTGGGTGGGGTACAATTGACCTGGATGTCTCCCGTTTGGATGCCTACACAATCCAAAGCCGTTTTGTGACAGCATGGACTTCGCCAAGAGACAAGACCCGAAATATTAGTGGAATAGCCTGAAGTACCCCATTAAACAAGACTGAACAGAGAGCAAATCGAAATAGTTCGCGTAAAGAGATACAAATTGGTGGTTATTGATTTTAGAATATTGATCACAGAATTGGATAAAGGTTCCAAACATCCGAAGTGTTTGTCTTTCATCTAAAGAAGGTTTGCCGAGGAACTGGTATCGGATTACTTCTGGTAATCTATGGTGTATATGATCAATCACATCCCAGATTATTGGATAATTCAATTGGAGAAAAAAGACAAGCAGGTGCAAAACACTTCCATCCAGTAGTTAGGACTCTACTAGAAATACTGAATTCAGAAGGAAGTGAGGACCTTTGTGTTTGGATTGATTCTGAATACTGCTGTAACTCGAGTTTGGTTACGGCAAACACGAACTAAATTTATAACAATACTTTAATTTATCTCCTATTTTAACACTTAATATTGAAAAACCAAAATCAAATTTGTAAATCAGCTGTATTTTGATGTGAAACATGTACTCATCGTTTTTTGTTTGTTTGTTTTTTTTGTTGAGCAATGAACATGTAGTTTGTTAATTTATAACGTTTAGTCTGTGGTCGCATAAATTTTTTTTATTAAAAGTAGTTTACACCAACATGGGATCAATAACTTTTTGAATTTGAATGGCTAACATCTTTTTATTTTGGTTAAATTAGGACACGATCCTCGGCTGGATGTCTAAACATAGAACTTGACCTAGTTTTTTTTTCAAAATATATATACATGTCCACGAGCATGTGAAAATCGTAAGAGAAATACAACATAAAGCACATGTTTATTGATCTGTACAGGCGAATCTATGCATTTGATGAATAACTGCACGAGAACCGTAACCAAGTATAAACATTTTTATCACAAAAGGTCACTTTTTATAATAATAGATAAAGCGTAACACGTGTTGTTGTTTACAAAGTATTCCGAAGTTCTGGGGCTGTGCGCTGAAAGCTGGTTTCCAAATTATCGGAAACCAGATAAGATGGCACGTTGATACCTTAGAGTTGGATCCCCGGAGGTAGGTCCGCGAATAATGTTTACAATGTTGGGAAAGATGCCTTTTCGCTGTATGTCTGATAATTGCTGAACTCTTGGCAGTCAGTTTACACAGACACTAAATACGTTCTGTGAGAATTGCCATCGGAGTCGAAAAAGTCGACCATTGGCACGTTGGCCGCAGAATCACACATTAGTACCGTTAGTCTAAATCGTCTCATAATTGTACCCAAATTGGTATTTTACTCATTGTGTACAGACTTAGGTATTTATTACCAACTTAGTTGTCTAGTCATTTATTGATTTATTAACTCATTAATACGTATGTACCGTAAACATTGCTACGAATAGAGAATACAAGCCACCACTAAAATTTATTGTTAGATGTAACAACATCTTCAATTAGATTATTTGGAATCTATACGCTTTTGAAAATTAACAGCGACGAAAACCTAAAACAAAATGGTCACTGTCATAATGTTTACAATGTTGGGAAAGATGCCTCTTCGCTTTATGTCTGATTATTGCTGAACTCTTGGCAGTCAGTTTTCACAGACACTTAATACGTTCTGTGACAATTACCATCGGAGTCGATAAAGTCGAACAATTGGCACGGTGGCACAGAATTACCTATTAGTTCCCTTAATCTAAATCGTCTCATAATTGAACCCGAATTGGTATTTTACACATTATTCACAGACTTACTTATTCATTACCAACTTAGTTGTCTAGTCATTTATTGATTTATTAACTCATTAAAACGCTGTACCGTAAACATTGCAATGAATAAAGAATACAAGCCACTACTACAGTTTTTTTGTTAGATGTAACAACGTCCCCTATAACATTAATTTGAAATCTATACACTTTTGAAAATTAACAGAGACGAAAACCTAAAACAAAATGGTCACTTTCATAAAGATCAAACATATCATGGTTAAGTATTATCATTTCACAAAGTGAACCCATACAACTCCACAGACAAATGTCAAAGCCTGAGAGTTAACAAGCCTGTAAATAATATATATATATTTTTAAATTGTAGCATTAGATCTTGTCAAAAGTAAGATTAGTTAATGTGTATCTATAAACCAATTATCTGCTGTTAAATGGGGTTCAACATTGTCTGATTTCTTTAATGTATCACATGGTGTTATTTATGGAGTCATAGTTATTAAAAGATATATATCGTTGTTTTGACATCTAGAGAAATTACTAGGGGTGATCAGCAAAGTCTCCCTTTGTTGATCATGACATTCTAGGTTTTCTGGGCCTTCGTGACGGAGTGGTCGAGAGACTTTCCTCCTCGCCTCTAAGTTTGCAGGATCGATTCCCGGAAAATCATATGTGGGTTGTCAGCCAACAGAGGGTTGTGGGTTATCTGGGTTGTCCCCATTTTTACTCTCACAATAATGCTGGTTAATGATCTGTGACCGAGATGTTTAAAAAAAAACTTTTGAGATTTTCCGCCATGCATGGGAATAAATCTTGCATGGTTGAGATTATATTTTGAGTCATAGTAAAGGTCTTCAACAATTTAAATCGCCGCAACAAAGATTTTCCATTATTTTTGTTGAACAATTATTCTAAAAGGCTGCATCAGACAATTTTATGCTTTGTTTGTCAATATTCCTAGCCAGAAACTAGTCAATGGAGTTTCTGTTTAAAATCCCCCGATAAACTAAAGATATATCATAATTTAGGCTGTCCAATGATAGATCGTCTGTTCCCATTCTACTAACCATTCATTGATACTTCAACTAATCTCTCCTCAGATCATTTGTTTCCTCATATCCAAGAATATAAATAAGCCAAAGTTGTTTCTGTCCAAAACCACCCCTTTGAAACAAAGACCAGTACCCGTTTTATTAGCTTACCGACCAAACTAACCCGTTCTCAATTACTACTAACTATATTGTCAAAACCTGTTTGATACAACCAAGATGAAATAGGCTTGATACATACAAAGGAACAAGTATAACAACTGGTTATATTGGATTATTCTCCAAAAGTAAATGCCTAAAAAAAAATATTTTTAACTTACCAACAGCAAAAAAGATTAACGTTTATTGTACCTTTTTGGGGGCAGCCGGTAAAAATTACATCTTGACCATCGTGCATTTCCAATTATTTCTAGATATAGTTTCTAATATACATCTGCATCTGTTTCTGCAGAAGACACTTTTAATGAGAGTTTTGTTCATTTTCAGTATGTTATGATTGGAATTTTTTGAAACAAGGAGATAATGTCCTTGATAAATATGCAATGAAATATTAAGTTTTGCGTTAAAATCAATCTATTTTATTTCTCATTCGAAAAATATCATACTACATGTCATTTAAAACTATCCCTTTAGAGCTATACAGGAAAGTCATATATGGCAAATAAAGATTGTCTGTTTAACCATATTGTCAAATATATGCCACAGTCGTTCTATGATAAGGTACTTAAATAGAAGTTGTGGCGACAGTTATTGTGAAAGGCGTGGGTATGGATGTGTTCCCTTGTGGTTTGCACGAAAACAACACAGATTGAAATAACATCACCGAAATAGTTATAGGTAATACATCTATGTGAGCGATAACCTACACTGTCATAAATCTACTAGTCAACCCTATTTTAAGGGGGGGTGGATTTGCATTGACGACTCCATCTCTTATTGTGGATTTAAGAGGTTCCGCTCTCAATCAGACCCCGACAGAGAGACAACTGACTGACTACAGACCGTCGTGATTATACAGTATCTGTAATAAACTCTATCATACTGTCCGGGAAACTTCCTCGAAATAAGATTAGTGGCTTATAAGATCAAAATACTAAATCTTTGAATAGTTAGTAGGACACGATTATATGCACTAAAAAGACAAATGTCCTATCAGATTTTAACCAGAAATTTATCTTGTCCAGAAAGCGGAAATGTATTGTGGACCAATATTTGTTTAAATAGTTTGCTATTACTATCTTTAAGTCATTATTGCTGGAATATCATAGACCGGATTTGTTTAAGTAAGGATAACGGATCACTTGTACTGAATGTCATGTATTGTTGTTGTTGTTGTTATTGGAGATTTATCGCTCTCTAAAACGTTTTGACGAGTTATCATCAAAGTTTTATCAGATTTCAAACAAAGAATCAACAGTGGTTTGAGCCCAGGTGAAACATGATCCACTTTTGATTCTTCAGTTAAAATCTGTTTAAACTTTGATGATTATTGATCCAAACATTTTTCTGATGACAGTTGATGGAAGCAAATCCATTAAAAAAACTGTGCATTTCCCCAATCACCACACATTTTTTTAAGTGGGCAACATGATAGTTGGAAGAGGCAATAAGTTGGTCCTCCTTACCTAGAACAACAACGTTGACAAAAAAATCACAGAATTATGCAAATTTCCCCATAAATTATGCAAATTGGCTCCGTTTCTACCGGAAGCTTGTCCGGGCTGTATCTTGGTTACTATTTCACTTAAGCTTTTGAAAATTGCATAATGCATTCTTCTATGTACGCAGATGTGCAACGTAAGAAAAAGAATCACGGAATAATGCAAATTTCCCCATAAATAATGCAAATCGGCTCCATTTGTTTGGTAAGCTTGTCCGGGCTGTATCTTGGTTACTATTTCACTTAGGCTTCTGAAACTTGCATAGTGAATTCTTCTAAGTACGCCGATGAGCAACGTAGAAAAAAAAAATCACGGAATTATGCAAATTTCCACATTAATTATGCAAATTGGCTCATTTTGTTTGGTACGCTTGTCTGGGCTGTATCTTGGTTACTATTTCCCTTAGGCTTTTGAAACTTGCAGAGTGAATTCTTCTACGTACGCTGATGTGCAACGTAGAAAAAAATCACGCAATTATGCAAATTTCCCCATAAATTATGCAAATTGACTCTGTATGGCCGGGAAGCTTGTCTGGGGTGTATGTTGGTTACTATATTGCTTAGGCTTTTAAAACTTGCATAGTGAATTCTAATATGTACGCCGATGTACAACTTAGAAAAAAAGTCACGGAATTATGCGCATGTCCCCATAAATTATGCAAATTAGCTCTATGCTCTTGAAGCGTGTTCAGGCTGTATTGTGATAACTATCACTAAGACTTTTGAAACGTGCATACTGCATTCTTCTGTATACGCTGATATGCAAAGTACAAGAAACAATCACGGAATTACACAAATTTCTGTATAAACTATGCAAATGAGCCGTGTCCAGTGTCCAGGCCCTATCTGACGGTTCTTTTTTCACTTGGATTTTTTAACCTCCTTATTGCATTCTTCTGTGTACGCAGATGTGTAGAAGTAGAAGAAAAAAAAATAGACATTACTGATATTATGGAGATGTTCAACGCAGAAAAATGTCTCGGAATTATGCAGATTTCTGCATAAATTATTGGAATTTGCTATAAATAAGTAAATTTTTGGTGCACTGCATGTAAATTATGTGCGTGTTGTGTGGACTACGGGGTGGGGGCATATTGTTTAGCAATCTCTGAATGCTTTTCTTTTGCTTTTTTGTGGGTTTAAGTTTATAAGGCAACCCAGGGACATGGGACTGAATGTCGCTGGCTATGTCCATTAACTTAGAGGTAAATCAGTCAACGTTTGCTCCTGAAAAAAATTTGGATCCTATACCTTTTTGTAACATGCGATAAATACTTAAAAATAAAAAGGTCCCTGTCCCAGTGGCAATCCTGCATAGTATGGGAAAATACTGCCATGATAAATTTGTAGCTACTAATGAAAACATATTTTACAAACCCAAGACTCTGTAGATAACAGAGATTAAATGTTGGCCTTGACACGACTTCATACAATCTCAGAACGAATGGTCCTGTTAGGGTTCTTTAGAAAATAAGGTGGTTTTATATGGCACCACTACGGCAAAAACCGTTGTTGGAATAGTTGGTGTGAGAGTTCCACACAGAACCATAAAGGGTTCCACCAGAACCATGACTAAAGAAACATAAAGGTTTCCATTTGAGTCTTACTTCTTTAAGAGTGTATGCAAAATATGTTGTGTACAGTCGTGATAGAAAGTTCGTTGCCATTGATTGTTTCTAATGACCGTGAGGCAATTTTCTTCACCTGATTGAAATAATCGTAATTGCATCCTCCGTGAAAAGCTATTTATAAGCAATCAAAATAAACAATAACATTATACATATTGTGAAGAAGTTGATTATTTTCTATCTTGATAATTATAAAGTTAATTGTGTTAATATCTAACTTTAGTCTTGCATCTTGGCTACTGTTATATGTTGGTGCCATGTGTATTTTCTATCTGTTAATTATGAAGTTAATTGTTTTGTTTATCTAACTTTAGTCTGTTGGTGACATGTGTAGGCTACAACATGCGTTGTATTGGTTCTAATTAATTATTAACATACTTACTTTGACTAAAAGACAAATTTCCACCAACTGACAGTTGTCTGACATCTCCTCAGTAAGATTTTTTAATGCTAAACTCACTGTATTGGTCTTAAAATTAGATTACATCACTTGTGGTTAATCTTCCACCACCAAGCGGAGGCCATGTTTGTTTACTCAATATTCATGGGGTCACCTCTAAATAAAATGTGTATTTTATTATATTAATTCATAATGTTAATTAATATAAATTTTAAATGTGTCAGAAACTACTTTATTAAATTGTTTATTTAATACTAATTTTGGCTTTCATTAAATACATTTTATAAATTTTATTGAGTAACTAAGAAAGGCATTTTAGTATTGAGAGTAGTTCTCTAAAGACTATAAAGGAGGGAAATTCAAACACCCCGGGTCTTTTTGGCCAAAATATTGGGAAGGTTCACTTCAACATATGAGATCATTCTACTTGTGATATACTCATCAAATCCACTAAAATAAGGTATGGAGAACTCTTTAATTCTTCTATGTCATGAAATATTAAATCTTGAGT
>JARFOD010005057.1:0-11664 GCA_031763545.1 Mopalia muscosa | reverse complement strand
CAAATATATATCATTACAACATGTGTATTTGGTCGTGCGGTCTGAAAACAATAAGATACTTTTTCAAATTCTCTTTTACGTTTCTTTTTTGGAAGAGTGTATATTCACGCCACAGCGTAGGTAAAATACCAGTGAATTTGTCAATAATCAACCAATCCTCTAATTGAATTATATTTTATTTCCATAGTTTAACAATTTTAGTACTCCTGATGTGAAAGTCTATAAACCTTTGCATTCAGAAAAGACCTTCCGGTAAACTTCAAGAGCCTTTGTAAAGACTATTTCAATCTAGAGGATTGGAAAAACCCTTCTCTTTTAACATAATAAATAAATAAATCTCAAATTAACGCGTTTCGTAATGCTTCCGTTGCTCATTAATCGGCTTAAGAAAATTTATTTTTTATAACTTATGATAATAGAATGTCAGTTTCTCGGGGATTGACAAAACAGGATTACCTTTTAACATTCTATTAAAGACTTCTGTTAAGCGTGCATACAGACTTTGTTCGGTAGCAGACAAGATATTTCAAGGCAGCCAGCTAAACGACATCGTCCTTAGATAAAACATAAACAACGTCATTCTGATACGCTACAAAATGACCTCATTGATATGTTCGCTGTGACCCTGTTTTGGGTATCCTCGAAAAACAATCTCGTTTTGTTTGTGGATAAAAACTAAAGGATTGTACATATAAAAATCCGTAGATCAGTGATATATATCAACTGGAGAATCGGTCATTTTTCAACAACTTAAACTAGAACTGTTCTGTGAGTACGAATAGAACCCCCGCGGTATGTGTTATAAAGTGTGTTGCTGCTCCTTTTAAATGGACAGCTATCACAGGTCCCCTTGGGGAATACTTAAAAGTGTAAGTTGTTTAATGCAGGTTTACATGTAAACCTGCATGTACATGTATAAGGTGTTATCTAAAACACATGCCATGTACATTAAGACAGCATACAAGTATGTGTACAAATTAAAGTGTAAAAATTGGATAAATTGTACCCATCTTTAATATTACAGCATTCCTTAAAGAGGAATAACTCATGAAGACATCATATGTACAAATTAATGTGCAAATTTGGATAAATTGTACCTAATATTACGGCATTCATTAAAGGGAGTAACGGACAAAAATGACCAATCCTGTCTCATTATCTCCTTGCGCATTCTCCTCCCGTTGGGTATTAACATGCACACAACTTTTCGCTTACATATAATACAAACTGAAGAAGAATAAGGCCAGACAATATTCGCCCTTTGTTATAACGTGAATTTGCAACAACTCTGGCAAAAATCATCAACGGACCCTCATAATTACATTTTGCACAACTTCAACCCATGTGTAACATGCACACAACTTTTCAGTAATATAGAATACAAACTGGAGAAGAATAAGACCGGACAATATTGGCCGTATGTAACACCACTATGGGCTTGTTAAAGGGCGATAAATCTGGGAAAAAATACTGAAGAAGCCTTATTATTACATCTTGCAAAAGTTTTAACTAAAATAGAAAGCAAACTGCACAAGAATGGGACCGGATAATAGTGGTTCTAGGTAACAACACAATAGATTTGTTAAAGGGCAATAAATTGAGACTTCAGCAAACTGAATGATCCCTGTACACAATTCTAAGGGATCAGCTATAGGCCTACAATATATCACAACTCTGATTCATTGTCAAATACATGACACTTATTATACTCAAGTAATGTTTCTATGCGAAGAAGAGATTTATTAAACATACTTATCCAAGTTACTTTTCTACTTAAGGAAAAATAGTGGAGAAATAGAAGCTTTCAGATTTTGACCAAAAAATCATCAATGGTGGCCATAGTGACAGTAGTGATTCAATGAATCTGAAAACTTATGGGGACCATTAATTATTTCAAAAACCCACGTTTTTCTACATATAATATTACTTACATGTACAAATATAGGTTTCTATGGTGAATTACTGTTTTTTTCCTACAATTCTTTTGTATTTCATTTTTTAAATGAAAATTTGGCTATTTTGAGAAAACCTTAAATTTTCAAACGGCTCCCAAGGGGTTAATATAAAATATAGCTGGAATCTGTTTTAAAACTGCCCCTAGTCTAGATGAAATATCCTACCACCATATACGAGTTTGGCGAAATATTTTCCATTTTAATGGTCATGCATTTTCAGCATGACCCTTATGACGTCATTATTTGACCTCTGCTGGCCTTGACAGCAGACCAATCACAAACACACTTACATTGTCTTCTAGATACTATTAAATGCTTTCTTGTGAGTGGTTACACATCGTTTTATGTTGAGTACTTATCTTTCTAGACCAATTTTAGTTTCCACTACCCCGAAATATTGTCAAATTTCAGGGTTTTTTTTTTACCTTTTTCACAAAATGGGTCAAAATGACAAAAAAAAAAAGGATTTTTTTTGGTGGTACATCCACCCTGGTGAGCTGTGGGACCCTATAATTGATCAAACTAGGGTGGATGTACCTCTCTACCCAAAAATGATTTTAAACTTTCATTTTGGATTCTGCCTCTCTACTAATTGGCTCTATGTAACAACACAATAGATTTGTTAAAGGGCAGTAACTCTGGGAAAAAACTGATCGACTGAACCTGATAATTTCATCTTACACAATGTCACCACCTGGGTACCATGAGCACAACTTTTCAGTAACATAAAATACAAACTGGAGAAGAATAAGGCCGGACAATATTGGCCCTATGTAACACTACTATAGGCTTGTTAAACGGCAACAACCCTGGGAACAAATTATTGAAGAATCATAATCACAGGGTAAAAACAGTAGCAGAAGAAGGCCGTACTAAATTGTGTCTACAGACGGAAAGACACACTGACGGACAAGCCGATTTCAGTATAACCCCCCTCCCCTGCCCACACACACACTCACACAACTTCAATGCGGTGGGTATAACAATATTCTTTGTTGCAATTGCTGTGAGAATATCCTGGTGAACCACCTGGCTTCCCTCAGACTTTTTTGTGTAACGTGGATTAAACAGATTCATACTTACTATCGGTCTACATGCATTCTGATAAGCTGTGCGCCGATATATTTTTTTGTATTTGGGGTAAATCTAACAAAAACTGTACAGAAAATTCTAAAATAAACGCCGTATGTCACTTTCATAAAACCTGCTTTTTTACTAGAATACAGAAAACAATTATGTCTGGAATTTTATCTGCATGCCACTGTCAGCAAGCAGTTGATTGGTTGATAAAATTGGATTATTTAAGTCAGTATACCGTAAGCATACAGCCATTGTAACTTGAAGCAACTGGAAGCTGGGACAATGCAGGTATGTTCTGTGACCGATAGATAAATAGTTTCCTACCTGTTGACACTTTGTCATTTAAGATAAAACCCCAGCATTCGAGCGGTTTGGTTAAAAACCCCTACGCATAGTTCTAATATTTATGTAGTAATTGAGGGAAACGAATACATCAAAAACAATGTGACCTTAGTGGCATACATCAATTCTTGTCTATAGCCGTATTTTCTCTAAAATGGCTGTGTGCTGGGTCATATTTGATTATCTCAATAGTCCATGTAAATAATCATATATCAAACGCAAATATTTCGCATCATTTCAAAATGTTTGGGTTTTTTTTGGCTTTGGTTTAGGCGTAGAAATCGATTACTCAACCACATTTACACCATATCGTTAAACGAAAGCATTCATGCAGTATAATATCAGGAATAGACCGGTCGGTACCAAGCTACGAGGTATTGGCTAAGGCAACTGATAGACCTAAATGAATCCTTCGGGGCAAATCCAGTCCTCAAAATCAGTTCCATAAGTGTCTCGGTTGCTGTCATTTCTGATACCTTGGCGTCTGTATTTAACATAATCCAGCCATCAGGTATCGAAAGGGATTTTGTATTCTCTGTTTGAACGCGCATGCGCGAAGATCGAAAATGTCAAAATGTTTGAAATGAAAACCGAATTTCTGGATATTGATGGCTGGTTATGTGAAATAACGACGACTGTTACTAGGAATCTTTGGATCTGAATTTGGGGCTTGGAGCTGCATAGCAGGATTTATTTTACGACCGAACCGAAGGTACTGCTACGTTCCTTCCAGTATTTTAATGCATCCCGCTATGCCGTTGATACCTGAGATATAACATGGCCAAAAGAAACAAAAAATGGGGAAGGTAAGACATCATTAAAGTTTAGTCAACTGGACAGGTCTATGATTAACGGTGTTGTGTTGTTTTTGTATTATTCCAGTAACGTGGTCTTAAAGGGTATTTTATTATTGTAAATACGGATTGTCCAGTTTTTACCCTGAATTACTACTGCGTGCTTGATAATTATGACTCTCCTGCGCGTATGTACGAATTCAATTTGTGCTTAAATGCTCACATTATTTTTCCATTGGCAGGCATTTATTATTCTGTCGATTATTGTTGCTGGTTTGTGTCAGAATATCCCGAATGTGTCCCCTGTCAAAAAAGCAGGTGAGTTACAACCCGTTTTGATCAAATATTAAGGCTTGGGTACAGCTGCTTCAAACTTAATTAGATTTAAAAGCTTTGGTCGAATATATGTATTTGCTAGAGTTACTTTTACCAAATTGTTGTTGTCCTAGTTGAAGTTTGTGTCAGCAGTTTGGCATTTGTTAAGCGAGAGTTATCTGGGCGGTTCTTGTTGAAATAAGAGTTTGCCTTTGGGGTTTTCTATAACGCTTATATCCTCACTTCATTTTGACCGGCGGGAGCTTCCTGTTTCCCTGGTGCTCTCATAGCTAAGAGATAACATGAAGCTGATCTGTTTGTAGCTTATTTTTATACGTCCTGTAAGTGTCCTGTTTTGTTTATGAGCATTACCTGGCCGTTGAGGGTGGTTAATTTCACGCTATGCGCTTCTACGTAACCGTCTGAGTTAAATAATCTTACGTAAAGTGTTTTAACCCCTATCAAACAAACAAAATAAAATCATTTCATTTTTATTATCTACAGTTTGGGAACATGAGATTACACAACAGTATAAATTGTTCACCAAGTATTTCAAATTAGGCGATTTGGCATCCATGAAAACCCTTTACACAGATGATTGTATCCTGATGTTTCCGGGTTATCCAGAGGCTCAAGGCAGAAAAGGTATCCTTATCATAACAACATACACAACAGAAAAAGGAATGATATCAATTATAACCTGTTCATGTTCAATTCTGTGACAGATATTACATTATGTAGAACTGATTACTTGATCATTGCATATATATTACTTGTTAGGGGCAATCTCTAAACTACATATATTAACATTCATGAAAACTAATTAACTAGAGATATCAAGATATGATTGAATGCTTCACAATCTTGGATTTGTACAACATTCACATAATAACTGAGTGGCAAATCATTTTGTTGTTTCTCCTTCTTGATTTAGCGCTGGTGCTTTTAAGGGAGCCTGCATGGGGAAATAGCCTAAATACCCTTACCTTGATCTCCCAGGAAGTAACGACAGAAAGCAGAGGATTAGCTGTAGACAGGGGCATATATGTTTTGAAGAGAGACGATACAACTGTTCTCGACGTTGGCAAGTAAGTGAAAGAACATGTGTTCTTCTGGACCGCATCCTATTAACCTCTGGGTAGCCAATTCGAGTTCCTGCGACCTTATATGGTTGTTATGCAGTCAACCAGGAGAGGATTATGGGTTCCTTGTAATCTGGCAACTTAACGTCGTATGAAGGGTATTTTACTGATATGACGATAGTGACATTTGGACTTCCTTATATATATAAGTATAAAAAGAAACCTCGTCAAATTTTCCAGGGAGTCGACCCTGTGTTGATGTGTATTTGGGCTATAAAATAAATCAGAATAATAATTAGAGACTGCATTTGAAAATGTGACATTTATACCCCAACCAATTCAAAGAAATGCATTCCTTTTTTAGGTTTATAATTATATGGAAACGAGTGGAAGGAGAACCGAAAATTTATACAGAGATCTGGAATTCAGACAGTATCTGATAAATAAATCCTTGTGTGGCTTTCTATCAACAAAGAACAAGAAATAAAAGATAATATAGCCCATTTGTTACTTGGACCTTTTTTATGAATCTATTGACTGATGTACAAGTACTTTTGATATTCACTTGTAACTGTTAACTACAGCCATGATCGACTGTTAAAGATCTAAGGTTATTACACATTAATGGTGTTCTCGGCTGGTTTCGTTATCTTAATCTTCACCAAAATCCATTGGAATGATGTAATTTGTTGCAATCAACTTAACCTTATTCGCATAAATTACAGCGTTCTGACTGTTCGAAGAAAAAGTAAGAAAATAAATCGATCAAATTAGAACATCACAAATTTCATGAATAAAGCCATCGTCCATCAAAAAAAGTGATGCCTTCAAAGAAAGTATATCAATATGCCCATACAGAGTAAAAATATCAAGATATATTGTTTTTGTGGTATTTATCGTGTACTCAGTTATTTCACCTGGACGACCAGGAGCGAAGGAAATAATTTTCTACGTTTTTAGTAACAAAGAGCGACAAGACAAAAGCTATGACAAGCAAATATATAATTGTTTTTTTTTTGTTTTGTTTCATAACACGGTTGGTATCACATTTTGTATGTAATTTTGAAAACACTTTGTTAATGTAGTGCATATGATATGTTCGCTAATTTTGGCATAAATAATTTCATTGAAAGAACATGCCAATTAGAAAACGATAAGTATTAGTAAGCCACAGACAGTTCAGCTTCATTATTCCCCTTGGCTCAGAGAGTAGTATCGGTACATCCGAAAGTTTGCAATAATATTCTGCGTCCTCTTTTGAACCCATGTAGTTTAACGGAAAAAATGTGGAACTAGAATTTGAACATGTGGCTTAATGGTAAGCGTGGGGACTGACTCTGTGTAAATATTATAAACCTGTTGTCCAACGCTTTCTGACAAGTCAATAATAACCTTTAAAAATCTACTCACGTCTATTGCCTTCTTATGTTTAAAACACTGCTCATACTCCAGTTCATAAAGTATCAATATAAACCTTTTCTGGTTATTGTTCTAATAACATTATATTAAGACAATTGGACACACAAGAGTATGCAGTTTCGAATTGATGGTGGACATGGAATGCAGAAAAAGGTTGGAGATACGCAGAACCGTCGAAACCTAAGACCACGAGTAATGTGGTCAATAGTTCACTAACACTCATTTTCATGATCATCAATTATACTGCATAGTCTTGGTTTAAATCCCGTCAATGGCTATGTTATACATAGGATACTCGATAAATAACATATATAAAAACAATCAAACACAGAGCTACAAAGCGAAGGACGCCCCAAGCTACAAATACCTCTGTAGTTTGCGGAAGATAAAAACAAAGTGATCATATCATCAGTATCATTCTGCCTTTAAACACAAAATATTTTATTGTCTCATATTACTACAGGATATAATTATTCTATTCATCCAAGTAGAAACTTTTTTAATGTTAAAACTTATCATGGTAATATAAATAAACGTTTAGTAGTCTTAGTCAAATTTTAAATGAGGACTATGGAAATTTGAATTGAACCTAAATTTAAATAGTTTGCTGTTAACCTTAATTCTCTTGACTGTAACTGGTAAATGTGCTGACATATCCTAGTGTTTTATAGCCTCTTTTCCATCAGATTGGTGGCCGGAGCGACAATATAATTAAAGCCGTGTCAAAGACGAGCAGATGCGGGATGACAGCGAGAGCTAAGCTTTTTTTCCCTAGTTTTATAACATAAGTAAAGTAATTGTGGGGCTAAAGGACTTTCATTTATATGAGTTTATACCTGGTTTATAACATGACATGAGAAAATAAACGGATTGCAAAGTGATAATGTTGTAAGGAGAAATTTAGATTTAATAACGAAACTTACCTTTGGAAATAAAACAAATATTCATCAATGTTAATGTTAATAATAGCTGTGTGGTTTAATGCAGTTGATAATGACTACATTATCTCAACCATCTATACCACGATCATTCAGTAAATAATCACGATTAACTTGCAATATAGCCAACTACTTTTAAGAGAATGGATGGGATTGCATTTTATCAAATTCCATGAGCACAATATTTAGGTCTAAGTACTGTGAACACGATAATTTCGAGATAAAATTCCCAGAGTCGCTTGTAACCTGGATGCTAGTTTCTCCTTCTAAGACATAGGATAGGATTGCATTTCATCAAATTTCTCAAAACAATATGGCCGCCTTTGCATAATATTTTAATATTCACGCCTATGTGTTGTAAAAATAATAAATTTCAGACCGAATCACTCTAATTTGACACTTTTGCATTAGCTTCTCCCATTAAACAAAAGTAGGAAAAGCTTTATTCGACTAGGATTATGAACATATTTTAAAAAAAAAATCAGCATGTCATTTTTAAAGAAGCTTTCCACTCTTCAAAATTTAGAAATGTTGAGTACTAGAAATATAAACGTCTGTTTTTATCCTACCAAAACAGCGATTTGATGATTTATATAGTAGGGTTTCTTACAACCAGCTCTCCTGTTTGTTTGTTTGTTTGTTTTTTTTTAAATATTTTTTATGTACAGTCCCGCTGTATATATTATCGGAACTTGACAAACGTTAATACACCAACAAAGCAAACAGGCCCTTTGATTGTGCATGTGCCTTTAGAACCGAAGTATGACTGTAACAAATCCCTGGTACAGCGCATATCGCAGGGTGCATGGTAATAAACTATGTCTTGTCCGTTTTGCACAAAAATACTAGCATTGCAAAAGTTGTTTTATCAGCGAAGTATAATTGAATATGACACTAAGCGATAATCAAATAACTGGATATCTGTTGAATTACTGGACCATACTCGAAATGAATTACTCGTGAACATGGCGTTGACCAGTATTCCAGAAATGTAACTACCATGGAAACAATTCTTGACCTTGTCATACTTTGAGCTATCTCAAAAACCACGGCAAACTAACTTACGTTGCTCCTATTTTTAAAAGACATATATACTCTAACATAAAGCTTTTGTTTCAAATGGGATATATGTGCTATGCGCTACAGGAATGAAAGCCTGAATCGAGGGTCTATTTTTTCACCAGTGCTTGACTCGCCAGCTGTTTGTCGATGTTTGTTTTTTAAACTAAAATGCAGATAATTGATGAATTATGTTTTTCTGCGTCAGACAATGTGTCTCCGACGCTTTTATAAAAGTTTTTCACATCATTTATAATGTTTAGTGTAGTTTTAGTTTAGTCTATTCACCATATCAACAATTCATACAAACTTAGACAAAAACATAAATTACTTAAATAAATTAGCATCGTTTTGATAGAAGGTCATAATACATTTGCTTTAAACACTGTACAATTTGTCAATACAATTCATCGAGTTCTACTCGAAACATGTAGATAAATATGTGATCTAAGCAATTATGGGAACACGGCCTGAAATTAATCTATTCGGATTAACGTCCTGGTTCTTTTTCACACTTTATTTATTTATGTTTTTTTCGACATATCGGTTTTAACCAGCTTTCCGAAAAAGGTAGTTCGGAGAATTTGTGCGAAAATCCATGTATATATGAAGTTATTTCATCAAATGTTTTGCTAAGGCTACGCACATTCCAATGTAGAACGGAAAATGGGTTTTGTTTTTTAGATTGATTGTCGAAATTATAATTGTGTCAAAAAATCGTGCCGTGTAGTAATAAGATTGGTGTGAGTTAGTAGTAGACCAGTAAGATATTTCATATTCATTGTCATCTGTGGGAACTCGGTTATCAGTTAGGTCATTCAGTTCTATTGGATTAAAACACATATTATTGATGGATTCAAAACTTATAGGCATGGGATGAGTTGGCATGGGATGTTGCCGTATTGGGTGATATAAGGGAAATGGTTGGCGTTAAAGGAAGGTAAATTATTCAGTTCAGAGAATGGAATATCCTCGTTTGATTGGTTATTATCACGTTGGGTAACATGCACACTAACATAGAATACAAAGTGAAGAAGAATAAGGCCAGAAAATATTGGTCCTTTGTTACAACGTTAAAGGGCAGCAACTCTGCTAAAAATGATAAACCGAGCCGCATAAATGTTATTTGTGACGCACGTAGTGTAGGTACAAATTATTGTTTGCACGTGGATATACATGACGTCATAAGTTGACGGGAACATGTAACAAGAGGGTGGAACCTCTTGTTAAGGTGTTTTGGGAAGGGTTAGAAATTGGTAATTCTAGAGCTTGTTCTCCGAAACGAGGCATAAGTCATTATCATGGATAACTCAGTTAACATATCAGCGCGCATTGCTAGCGAAGGTAATAATGCTGTGACTCAGTCACAAAGTTCAATACTCAATCAACTTGAAACAATGATTTAAACCAAGCTTGACCTTGTTACACAGGATCAGAAGCTTGCGGCCATTGAACAAGTTGCGGAAATTAAACGACTGAAAAGTTCCGTTGATAAAAGCTAAACTTTTAAGAGGAAGGGAAATGAAAAACAATTTAGGTTTAATACGGAAGTTTTGCAAAGTATAGAGGAGGCACAGGAAGCACTACAGCAACACCAAAACGATGTTGAGCTTGACACACTTAATAAAGCTAGCTCAGGTATTAAGGAACGGCACAAACATAGTATGTTAGCGGACATAAGCGAATATGGGTGGAGAGTTGTGGATGAGTATGTTCAGGACGATTTGGCTTCCGATAGCGGTGATGAAGACCGAATTCGCAAAAGTGAGAATAGGGCGGCAGCAAAGATAAGAAAGCGTGCACGTGGTGGGAGATTAGCACGTGGTCGCGGTCGTGGGTCCCGCTATGGTCAGGGAGAGAGTCCTACACCCCGGCAGTCGGACACCATATAGCCATAGTCTTCAAGGGGACAACAGTTAGAAGTGGTGCCTGTTATGCCTGCGAGAAATTTGGGCACTACAGGCCTTGATGTCCAGAATTATGTGGAAAGACCGGTTTCCAGGGCAATCTGTTGATCAGGTAAGTATTTCTGCTTGCATTGATTTTGTAATAAACGAAGAGTCCTCTGTTAAGCTGCATAGTGAAAATTCAGAATTAAATAAAGGTAGCATAATATATTATGGAAACGATATAGTAAGGTCTTACATTGTAAATAAGGTGAGTGAACTGTATATTAATGGATCGGATTTATTTCTAAAAGATTGTAAAGAACTGAATGTTTTGCAGGTGTGTGACACAGGGGCAAACACGAGGCTCGTGGAACCAGAACTTGTTTCGGAAAATTTCGGCCATGGGGAAAAACAATTTTCTCCTATTGGAAGGTTGAGGGCAAATTGGAGTAAATGGAAAGAATCGGGGACAAATCAGAATGATTTGGATATAAATCATCCAACCGCCTACACCTAAAAAGATTAGTAATTTTTAAAACTCGAATATATTTTGGAAGTAAAGTCTGTACCCCTTAATTCTTGATTGTCGGCATGTGAACTTGTGAACTCTGATGCATCAGAGGATTTACACGTTTTGTGAATAATAAATCTGTGAAATGGTTTACTGACAGTATGAACTTCTGTAATGTTATTGAAAAGGGAAGCATGAAATTAGATCTGCAGGTTTTAGTTCTTAATATTTATCAGTTTTTGTAAAGTTAAAAATATTAGTCTTAGCTTACAATGGATTC
>JARFOD010005046.1:0-11664 GCA_031763545.1 Mopalia muscosa | reverse complement strand
GGGAGCTTCATGTTGCCTTGGTGCTATCAGAAGGGAACAGACAGTCGATCTGTTTGTGGTGTCTTGTGGTGTCTTGTGTTGCATCATGTTGTCATTTGTCCCGTTCTGTGTTTGTTTGCTAGTGGTTTCCTTCATCCATTGGACTGACACGTTGTCATACAAGTGAAATACCGTTGAGTACGAGGTTAAAACGTAACCAAAAGGTACAGATCCGGTATTATTAATCTCCTCGCCAGATTTCGGTTTAGAATGACTGGCTTGAGACTGATGCAAATCATGTAATTAATCTCACTTGTATAGGGAGATGCAGAAGTTTCCAGATATAATTTTAGAATAACAACACAATAGAATAACAACACATTAGAACACCCTGGAAAACCTAATTTTACCCAATTAAAATATTTCAAAACAATAAGTTTAGGGTGGAGGAACTACTAAAAAACATGAAAGTAAACAAACATTGTCTAGCTGATGAAAAGTGGGTCACTATAGCTTTCCAGAAAATTCAATATGAAAACAAGTCATTGAACTAGGACAGGGTCAAATTGCAACAAATTACAATGTTGCTGTGTTAACATATAAAGATACATGAGTATATGAAATCACTCTGTAATGTTCTCTATTTATTTGTGCTTTATAATACAGTTTATGATTATTAATAAACATGTATTATGAGAAATTCCCCCTTCAAAAAATAAAGAAAGTTGACAAAGTGAACTTTCTTAGCCACTTAATTTTATACAAAGTTAGTAAGTATATGGTATCTGTAGTTTCAGATGATCATAAATGTACAAGTTCAACAATGTTTACACAATGCAATAATATATTGAAAACATAATCATAGACATATATATATTGATTTACACATGCATGTGCAGAATTTGATGACTTAAATCAAAGATTTTAAACTCTTACACAATCTACAATAATGTTATACCTTTGCCTTTTATATGTCTTGTGTCAACATCAAACTCTTCCTCAATAAGCTTTGAGTTTTTACCTTTTGCTTTTGTACAAATGGGAGAGGTTTGTGATCACTATATACAAGAATGTGTCATAATTGTTAAACTACCATTTACAAAGATAAACATTTCTCTCTCACAAGTTACAGTACATTGCAAAAAATTCAGAATAGCATTGACTTTATCATTAACTGTATCAAATGGAAAACTAAAATAAACATTCTGTAAATCAATGAGTTCTGTGTTATGTCTGTGTACATATGGTTCTAACATATTAACATGACTTAATAGTTGTGTTTCACGCCGATCAGGGATTTTGACAACATCGTTAAAGTCACTTTACTTATTATCTATAATATAAGGACGAAAGTCTTCTATGTTTTGTCTTCGGTAAAGGTCCAGATTCTACTGAAAGGCTCCTCATCTGTAAATGTCCTTTGGGTATAACTTGATTAGGCTTGTATACAACCTGGCAAGTGTGACAAGACCTACAAAATTCTATCACATCTTTACTCATACCAGGCCAATAAAATGATTGAGTATTTTGTGGTACGTCTTAGTAATACCCAAGTGACCAGCTAAGGGCATCTGATGTGCTATTCTTAATATATCCATACGATAAGGCTTAGGGATTACTATTTGAGATTTAACCAACCAATCATCATCGACAGAAGCATCAGGTGGACTCCCATTTCTTATGAGTACGTCAGAGTTTGTATAATAACAAACTGGATCGTCTGACATCTCACTATCTTGTAAAACCGTGTCAAAAAGACATCAAATGTCATGGTTTTTATGCTGTTCAGCTATAATGAACTGGATATAATTATTGATAAATATGTGTTATGACAATCAGACAGGTTGTAACCCATTCTCTTTAACTAACATTTTCATTGTTTAATCCCTGTATCTCTGAAATATTTGTTGGCTAATTTATTCATAACCCATGTCATATATTTTGTCAGCTGTATTTTAACAATATTTTAACATTAATGGCCATTACCTTTTCTCGAGATGTCTGTAGGTTACCCCTAAGACAACTCGAGATAAAGGTTTATTAAGAAATTGTCTCTATGATTTATTTTAAATAATCTACATCCCTGTGCCAGTGTGATTTCTTTTAGAAATATATGCAGTCATGCTTATTGATATTACACAATTTTGCAGGTTTGTGCTGAAAAATAACATTAGGCGATTAGGCCTAATCCATTGATGAGAGCGTGCAGTTTACTTGTGTTTCTTAATACCGAATATAGTCGTTTCAGTGTTGTGGAAAATATTTAAAAAATAAATGACTATTTTAATAAAATTGAACAGTTGGAAGCCAATATTAACACAAATAAATCCTCAAGTAACCAAATACTATTGAAGTCGGCGAAAAGTACTGTATTCTTGAAAGAACGATTTTATTGGTTTCTATTGAGATGTAGTTGTGATTCAGAGGTTATTGTGAATTAATAAAAAAAATAACTATGAGCAGTTGCTTACCAGTAAATAACTTTGTTGCTACATTTAATTATTTCTTTGAATAAGATATTCTCAAATTTAATCTATACATATTCTGATTTCAAAGGTATTTATCACATATATATTCAATATTTGTTCAGGGACGATAACAAACATATTAGTGAACACTGATAAGCTCATGTACAATATAAACTCCCGGTGACAAGTTTCTAGGTAGATTTTAATCTTGAGTTGCTATTAGTAACTTACATACATCTTGAGACAAAACTATAACCCTGTATAAGCAGCAAACCAGATAATTGTTATGATTAAGAATAAATGAACCAACAAACTGGTTTAACCAAAGATAATGAGAGTTACAAGTTGTCTGCTAATGTTTGCCAAAACCAGTAGATTCTTTTAATGAGATTATTTTTTCTTATATGCATGCTATTTAGAAATATATATATACAATGGGAGTTCAAGTCCAGAGGAGGCAGCCAAAAATGTATTTCTTCACATTTATACATTGATTCTTCTTTTCTGTCTTACAAACCTTGTATTTCTTCACAGAAAAAGTATATCTTCTATTCTGTCTTACAAACCTTGTATTTCTTCACAGAAAAAGTATATCTTCTTTTCTGTCTTACATACCTTGTATTTCTACTCAACATTAAGAACCACATCAGAAATGTGTGTAAACAACATATATACATATATGATAATTATACAATTATGCTCTGGCAGCCATCCTGTTTTACAGAATCTGATGGAATTTAATCTCATGTTGTCTTAATACGACCAGACTATATTTTAAGTTTCAATTTATGTGAATTTATTAAGAGTTTTTGAGTTCACAACATATACAGTAATGAATATTGCAAAACAATGCAATTGCGACCATCTTATTTTAATAATCCATTTTTTAAAAGGCAGAAAGCTACCTTCAAAGTTCTCAAGTCATTCATGAATTTATTTTCTATTTATTGTGTTGACGCTGGCATGCATATTCTAAAATTATGTAATAATTGCCATTTTTTTCTACGGAATTGGGTGAAATGTAATCCCATCTGCCATCTTAACCAGAGGAAGCTACATACCAAATTTGAAGTTTAGCCGTGAGGTTCACAACATATACAGGCATGCATAAGTTACAATTATGCGATAAGGATTATTTCGTCTTAACAGGTGGAGGCTACATACCAAGTTTGAAGATAATCAGTTAATTTTTTTTCAAGCCGGCGTGTTCATAAACATTTGTGGTTGATGGACAGAAGGACGGAAGGACAGAAGGATGCAAAGTACTGCTATAGTAGTGGTGGACAAAAATATGACATACCATAAATGGCCCTATATTGGCTTACATAGGCTGCCACGATTGGGCCCTATGAACCCAAAGAGGGAAAAGTTTTATGTCCCACTGACGGCAGCCGACATTGGGCCAACGTTGATGGCAATGGTGGGCCTACATCGAACCACATCAGTCTTGTCTTTTGGCTGTTACATTTTACAAGACATTCCAGAGTAAATGTATTCCACGTGTCAAAATGTCGTATATGATTTTCTTTGGTGTATTCCTTTCTACAGTTGCTGTGTCACCGGGTGGATTTTATTCAAACTCGATTTTAATATTCCATGTGGTAAGATTTCATAAATTTCGATTCACTTGAGCTTTTGTTTTGGATTTATTTTGGTAAATGAAAATGGTTACTACCCCTGTTCGAAAATTAGGATTTTTCCGAGAATTTTCTTCAATGTGTTTCTTGTTTGTTTGATTGGAGTTGAACATCATAATCGCGAGTGGTATGGTTTTTACTGTGTTCACTAATCTGTAATACTATAATTATCATAATGTTGCCATGGAAACCATATGTTTAATCAAAATGAATGTTGTTTAGTGCAAAGCAAATGTGTTTCCGAACTTTGAAAACCCTGCATTAGGCGGTATGGTTTTAAACATGTTAAAGTCGCCTGTTATACAATGGTCATTATTTTGTATAATTATGTTGCTATATAGAAAGCAGAAATTTGATGGAAATGGCCCCATTTTAAATAGGAACGTAGTTAAGTGCACCGCCAATGGGCTTCCAAAATCTGAAAATCCTACATCAAGTACTATAAAATAAATCTCGCGTTTTCGCAATCTCGCGTTGTCGCGATCTCGCCGTCGCACCTTCGCGTCCTCGCCCTCGCATCTATGTATCCTCGCCCTCGCACTTTCGCGTCCTCGCCCTCGCGTTCTCGCGTCTTCGCCCTCGCATCTTCGCATCTTCGTAGTACCCAAATTTAAAAAAAAAGAGTTGTTGGTGCCTTTCTGAAATCTTCTTTTCATAATCTTGATAATGCAAAACGTTTGACCGAAAAATTTAGTACCGGGTATTTTATATATTTTTTTAATAGAGAAAAATTGTAAAATACGTGCCTCAAAGATTAAGTATATCGAAGACGGAAAGGATTAAATAGAGGATCTCTAATGAGTGACCCGGAGATATCAAATTTATGAAAATTACTACCCGAGTTTCATAAATTTGATATCCGGGTCACGAATTTGAGATTTTATTAGTATAGTTTTTGCCTCGATTAAGAAAGATTCAGGCACGTGCATTGATTGGTACATACACATCTGGGTCAGTGTATAAAGCGCCTGTCACGAGTGATCAGCAAGCGCGTAACAGTACAAAGGGCAGTTCAATTTTGAAATTGATTTCACAGAAAAATTAAAGAAAAGTACATAAAACTGTTGTTTTTATTCCATTCAATACATAACAATTTACTCTGACTATAATCAATAATGACATTTAAACACTATCAAACATATTGAACCAGGCGAACAAGCTGCACGTCAGTAAACGTTTTGTGAAATTTGAAATGAACTGATGAGCATCGAACATTTCGGGAAAGGGAAAGCAGAAGTGCTAAATATCCTGTGATGAATCTGATGATGTTTCAATAACACGAACACGAAAAATTTGGACAGCATTTTATTCAGCTGAAGAACAGGGATGTCATTAATGTCCCGAGTGTGAAGAGATTCGGGCGTGTATAAATATTGTTTAAGTAGTTTTAAATCGTAAAATGTTTTCCTGGCAGTGTTAATTGCTGTTTTCCTCGCTGCAAATCAAATCGAATTTAAAACATCGCTGTCGGTCACTTCCACGAACCTCTGTGGCTGCTTAGCCTGCACATGTGGTCCTTGATCAGGGAAAGCTGGCTGATGGTAGCACAATATATAGGGCTAATTCCTCCGTCTTAGCCCTACGTCCTGCCTATCTAAAACCATGGTGAAAGTTGAAAATCGATAGGCCGCTATGGCCGGCCTCAAAAAAACTATTTCTGATTTTTCTCTGATTTTCTAAATACACTGAAACCATTGATTAGTATTTTACCTACTTGCAATATTTTTTTTTTTTTTTCGGTTTTCAATCTTATTATTGCAAAGGGAGATAACTAATACGTGTCAACTCCGGCGAGAAACTCAAGCCGTATTAGCCCTGTTCATTGTGCTACCTAGACGT
Source organism: Mopalia muscosa (assembly GCA_031763545.1). Lineage (NCBI taxonomy): Eukaryota > Metazoa > Mollusca > Polyplacophora > Chitonida > Mopaliidae > Mopalia > Mopalia muscosa. Next base: position 5,741 of record JARFOD010005046.1, on the reverse strand, counting down.
TAGAAATAGCCGAACGATACCATGATTGGGAACTTCATCTTCAAATATATATTTTAAAAAAATTGCATGGCCCCACCTCGTTTTCTCCCTTGAACACGTTTGGGTTAGATCGACACATAAAACGACCACTCGATGTCCATTTTCATGTCAAAATCAGCAGAACCAAACTCACTTTAAAATGTCTTCGCGATAATTAGGTCATGCGGATTCAACGTTATTTAGTATTCAGTGGCAGGCCCTTTTTTTAGAGTTTATGTACAGCTGTACCTCGTATCTCTATATACTTTATAGCCTATATAAGATACGTATTCGCATCTAGTCATAATGGCGACCATCGATCATGCGCAGTGTACATTCCAGAAATTCCAAATGACAATAATGGTATTGGCTATGCCAGGCGAAGTATTTCAATATTAAATAAATTATATTTGTTTGAAAAAGTTAATATGTTTGAATAAAAACGTAATATATGTTTTAAATTCTTTATTGCCTTCAACAAATTTATATTTTAATTATATATTTGTAATATATGTTCTAAAATTCTGCATTTGCATTCAACATTTTTATATCTGTTCATGAAACTGTTTAAGTTTTTTGTTGTAAAATTGCAATCTGGGAATTGTAATAATTCAACCAGACATTCATTAAGCGAGATTTCATTGAGTGACTTAGGATATCCCATAATGAACTTTTTAAATAAATATACTAAGGTTCGTTTTGAGGACAAAAAAAAAAAAATTCAGGCAAATAAATCCAAATCATCACAAACATATAAAAACTTCAGTAACAGCCAATAAGACACAAAGACACAAAAATTATTCATATAAAAACTTTTATAACAAAAATATAAAAATATTGCACATATATTTAAATATGGAATATAAAAAAACTATATTCAATTAAAACTATAAATGATGGACTCGGACTAGAAATTTATATTTTAAACAAAGAACGTAATTATAGAATATTAAAACACTTCGCCTGCCACAATTGGCTGAATGGCTATAGAGAAAATATTAATATTGTTTGTAAGTGGATGAAGGCGAGTTGCTGAAGTTCATCTGTTCTCGCCCTGAAGCCGTGTCACTTTAATATCAATATATACATTATGTGATCATATTGTATTAGGTTAAAAGGATTGTATCAGGAAAAGAGTGATAAAAAATACCAGGGATCAGGACATATTCTGCATTTATTGCGAACAATTCCGACCTGATGCCGTGTATATATGATTCCACATGGACGGTTTAATAGGCTTTTATATTATGTAGCTTTAATTAGGTTAAGGAGGGATTATTTCAATAATGCTTATTATTGTTGTAAATCTTTCATCGAGATAAACTTCACGTATGAGAAGAATGATATATATACTTATATTACCACAAAGACCAAAGTTTGAAATTAATCAATTAATATCTGAATTTGTGTTTTGGTTTTCGGAATTAGGTAAATTGCAATCCCATCTTAACTGGAGAGAACTATGTACAAATTGTGAAATAAGTCCATGAATTTGTTCTCCTGACTTGTGTACAAAGCACATACAGACATAAATATTGCCACATTTTGCTATATTGTCATTCTGTTTTATTGAATTTGTCCATGCTAATTGGTCATTTTCTTGAGAGGAAGCACAGTACAAGTTTCAAGTTAATCGGTGAATTTGTTCTCAAATGTTAACATAATATAGGTGTCAATATTGCCAAATTCTGCAATGGCGGTAATAGGGTTTTGAGTAATTTGAGGAAATACACTCGTATCCTTCGTCTAACTAGTCGAAAGCTAAATTCCTAGTTTATTGGTGAATTTGTTCTCAGGCTATCATGTTCACAGAACTTAAAGTAGTGAATATTGTAAAATCATGTAATGGTGGCCATTTCTTTTAGCGAAATTGGTGAAATGCAATCACATCTGTGTTAATAACGGGAGAAGGCTATATTTCAAGTTTCAAGTTAATCGATGGATTTGATTATTTGAGTTATCGAGTTCACAACATTAAGATACATGAATATTGTCAAATTATGCAAATGCTTCCAGTGTGAAATGAAATCCCATCCTTTGTCTAAATGGGAAAAAACTAATGAAAATGTTTCAAGTTATTCGTTGAATTTGTTCTCAAATTATCATGTTCACAACAAATAGTCGTGAACATTGACAAATTATCCAATGGCGGTCATTTTGTTGCAAGGATTTTTATTAATGCAATGATTTATACATGTATTAATAGGTGTGGGTCATATTCCAAGGTAATTCGCGAATTTGTTACAGAATTATCGTGTTCACAATATAAACAGATATGTATATTCTAAACTGATTCAATGGCGGCCATCTTGTTTTACGGAACTTGGTGAAATTTAATCCCATCCATTGGCTTAAAGGCTGTAGGTTACATTCAAAGTGTTAAGTTAATCTTTGAATCAGTTATCTACTTATCGTATTCACAGCACATACAAGCATGAATATTGCATACCAAGCTAGCGTGTTCACAAACGAGGCCGAGAAGCATTTATAACCTCGTCTCACTGTTTGTAGGTCTCACTGTTTTTAGGTCGGCAACTGTATAAGAAACACTACAAATTACTCATTAGCTGTCAGAAACTTTGTGAGCTAAAAAAACTGATTGCCAAAGAAATTATATTAAAAGCCATATGTGACGTAATTAATTGTATATCCTAATGGATCTAATATATTCCGAAAATGGCCTAGAACGCGGCTTCGGCTGTGTAGAACTGTACAGCTCCCAACTGCCCCTGCATGGATCATCGCCATAAAGTGCTAAGTGTATCTGTTGGTTTATTGTTTTAGTTGCTTGTATCTTTACAAATTTGCATCTTCGTTTTATTGTAGTTTTATAAATACGTATCGATGAACCATTAACGTATTTGAGTTTTACCCCAAGTGTTAGAAGTGTAGTTTATCTAAAACGAAAACAAATGTACCATCAATTTGTAACATAGGTGTGATGAACAAGAGTAATCAATTTATGGGATTGTTCGTGACGCATCTAATAAACCGATCACCATAACTGCCCAGAGGGAGTCGCGGGCTACTGGTGTCACCTAAAGGCAGAATTTCAAAACATCGCTTCGCAAGGTAACCGTGTGAGTTTATGTACGCCATGCTAAAGGGCTGGTAATTTGAAATGTGCTCTTCAATTAGGTAGACATATACCGGTTTATTACAGGTAGTCTATAATATCCCAATTGAATATCACCTGTATCTTTTTATTACATGCAGGTGAGCATGCCTATAGAGTGGAAGTTACCGGAGCTTTCGGTTCTAATAATATTTCAAGTCTACACTCAGGGTAGTCTCTCATGGACCAGACACTCGTTGCCTGAACATCGACCACGGCTAGCCGTTAAGCCGATGATAGTTATGTGTATCTCTAGTCGAATTAAGGGTACATTGTATAATAGACTTTTAGAAATACAAAACTCCGTATCTTAATAGTCACCAAAATACACTACTGTTAACATCGATTTAACAGTATTCCATGTACAGAGTAGGAACAAAAGTAAAAGGAAACAAAACCTTAGACACTATGTACATATCAGAATAAAGTATTAACATATTTATTAACTGATCAATGATTGCATTAATAACAACGATAGGATAGGTCACATGGTAGACTAGCTTTATGCTAAATATATATACCTAGAAAAAATAAAGTTTTTACCATACATAACTGATGGGAACAATCAGTCTTGTATATACCTATTCAAAATGAACATGTTCTTCTTCTGGTTTGTAGTTAGAAAATATTTAAGAAAAATATAATACTGTTATTGTAACTAATTTCTATCAAATTTCTTTTCAAAAGAAGCACTGGGAGTAAGATATTTTTTTAAAGCACAAAATAGAAACAATTTACTCTATAGGAGATTAAAAAAGAATAGTCCATACAAATTATCATTAACATCAATTTATATTATAGAAATTTTGGGGAAATAAAGATAACATAGAAATATCTATAAATATATCTTGTTTGCTACAATTTTAACAATATTTTATACACCATATTTATGGTTATTACCGTCTCTCAAGATGTCTGTAGGTTACCCATAACACAACTTGAGATAAAGGTTAATTGATAAACTTGCCTCTGGGAGTTATCTAGAACATAAGATGATTCTTCAATTTTAATTGATCTACATCCCTGTGCCAGTGATTGCCTTTATAAATATATGTTAATTAATTAACGTTATATAACAATGCAAAAAGTTAAAACCTAAAAACACCCTAAGAGCTAAGGTGTAGCCCATATGATAAAATGCATCAAAATCATAAGATGGCGATGGCCTCTAAATTCCAAGTTAGACCAAAAATCCGTTATGGAGCCAAGGCTTTAGGGACCCACTCACCAGCTGGACCAGAAAAATGGAAACTGAAAATAGATATTAAATTATTATTTTATTAAAAGCAATTATAATCATATGAAAGAAATGAATTTTTAAAGACTACAGATACATGTAGAGCCGAAAACCTTAACAGTCGTGTGTAAAACCCTTGGGTACAATTCTTATACATTTCATAGAAATTAATCAAAGATAAAATAGAACTCATTATACATCATTTAAATAATCACGTGAATGATTTTTAGTTCATATATTTCTTAAATACAATAACAATGTTATTAAAACTGATAAATCATTAGTTTACTGTATATATAAATATAATTTTAGTAGAATTTGCATTTAACAGAAAGCTTTGTACTTGAAAGAAAGAAAATATTATTTTATCCAATTTACAATATTCTTGCATGTTTTAGCATTCACTGATGACTGACTGATTTAGAGATTGGTGTGAAATGTGAAATCCACAACAAGCTTTTTTCTCCTAGACTTTGGGTGGACTCACTTTCCTACACATTAGCCTTTAGAATCCAATTATCAGGAACATATGGACCCCAGCTAACCTGATAACTAAAGACATGGTTTCATTAATCCTACACCTTGAGTGGCTCCAGTCTCTGTCACATTAAACTAAGCCACTGGAACCCCCTTTATCAGGAACAACTTGACCCCAGCCAATTGGCCACCAATAACCGAGACATGCTTTTCTTATCTTACACATTGAGTGGCTCCAGTTTTCTCCACATTAAACTCAGCCAGTGGAACCCCCTTATCAGGAAAACACGGACCCCACCCAATGGGCCCCTGATAACTGAGAGACAAGTTTATCTTACCCTAGACATTGAGTGGCTCCAGTCTCCTCCACCTTAAACTCTGCCACTGGAACCCCCTTATCAAGAACACATGGCTCCCAGCTAATGGGCCACTGATAACTATATGTTATGTTTTTCTTATCCTACACCCTGAGTGGCTCCACTAAGATCAGCTATTGGAACCCCCTTATCAGGAACACATGCACCCCAGCGAATGTACCCCTGACAACTGATAAATATGTTTGTTTTACCCTAGACCTTGAGTGGCTCCAGTCTCCTCCAAATTAAACTCAGCCACAGGGACCCCCTTATCAGGAACCCACGAACCCCACCTTATGGGCCCCTGATAACTGAGAGACAAGATTATCTTACCCTAGACCTTGAGTGGCTCCAGTCTCCTCCACATTAAACTCTGCGACTGGAATCCCCTTATCAGGAAAACACTGTCATAATCCATGTTTATTAAATAATAAACTGTATTATAGAGCTCAATTTACGTCAGGATATAATTCTTAAAGGTTATGAGTTAGTTCCCGAGGCTTATCGTCAGAGGTTCCGTAATTGGGAAAAAAGTAGA
>JARFOD010005035.1:0-11665 GCA_031763545.1 Mopalia muscosa | reverse complement strand
GTCAGACACTGATACAGCACTAACATTTTATAAGGTCAGAAACTGATACAGCATTAACATTTATAAGGTCAGACACTGATACAGCACTAACGTTTTATAAGGTCAGTCAGAGATACAGCACTAACATTTTATCAGGTCAGACACTGATACAGCACTAACATTTTATAAGGTCAGACTCTGATACAGCACTAAAATTTTATAAGGTCAGACACTGATACAGCACTAACATTTTATAAGGTCAGACACTGATACAGCACTAACATTTTATCATGTCAGACTTTGATACAGCACTAACATTATATAAGGTCAGACTCTGATACAGCACTAACATTTGATAAGGTCAGACACTGATACAGCATTAACATTTATCAGGTCAGACACTGATGCAGCACTAACATTATATAAGGTCAGACTCTGATACAGCACTAACATTTGATAAGGTCAGACACTGATACAGTACTAACATTATATAAGGTCAGGCTCTGATACAGCACTAACATTTTATAAGGTCAGACACTGATACAGCACTAACATTTTTTTCAATCACTCAGAGATAGAGCACTAACATTATATAAAAAAAATTTAATTTTTTTTTCCTCAGGAATCTAGACGTATGGCTATAACCCGTGACCTTGACACCTCTATGATAGAAAATGTTGAATTCTCCATTTTGTTTGGTTGTTCAGATGAGGTATCTGATTGGCCGAGATCTCACAGTGTTCTCTTACAGTATTCTAACAATGGCGGAATCACTTGGCAACTTCTTCATGAGCTTCAGTATAGAAATGAGACAAACCCAAGGTATATGCCATTGAGCTCCATTCAATTCTCTTGTCTTTAAATATATATTTTTAACCACATCAGTTCAATGTACACTTGTAAGTCTGACAGAAGTTAATGAAGTTTTCAAAGTATTTTTCGGAGATATACCTAACTTAGTAGTTTATTAGCAACTAACCAAAAACAGTAAGGACACAACATTAAGATCTGGGCACTGGGCACAATCTAGCCAATGGCACTTTGTTGATTGGGGTTAAGGTCTTACTTATTATTCCATTCGTATAATGATAACTCACAGTGTAAGATTTTTTTTGTGTTTAACAGGTTTTTTAACTTGGTTCTTCCAACGACAGCCAAATCCAATGCTACCAGATTCAGATTCTGGCAGGCTAAACATGGAGGTAAATCAAGTTATTTTATTTTAAAATAATTGTAAACCTGTGCATATGCTACTTGTTCGCTTATCAATGTTATCTGCAGTGTGGCTCTCATTTGCTGTTCTATACATGTGTTTAGGTTCACTTTATATGGATGCATTTACCTTAAGAACTCTTACCCTAAAAAAATTGTTTAAATAACAAAAAAAAATTAAGATTTATAAAATTTTCTAGCACAACCAAATGTTTCCCATTTGATGGTCATGTTAGTATGACTTTCCCTTGTTCCATCATTTTCGTTAAATACCCGTTTGCACCCCAATCAACCAATCGATCAATCAATCATTATTTAGGCAATGTTACTAAGCCTTAATTGTTTTCTTTATTACAAATACTTTATACTTTATATATAATCATTCATGTTAATACAGTTATGTGTCTTTTATTTGCCCTGGTAATTATCTTATTTGAGGTCACATGGTGTCTAGCTGGGCTGTTGATAACTGGTATGTTGGTACGATGATGATGAAGCCAGGGAGCCTCTATGAGACCTTCGATGACCCTGTGCTCAATGAAGAATTCTGGCTGTTTGCTGATAATGGTAGACCAGAAAAATATTGTAGTTTTAATACCAGGTCAGAATTATCATATTTCGCTTGTCAAAGAATTCTAGATTTCTAATCTTGACTTCTAAACTCGTTATGGAGCAACTTTCTAACTTCTGGATTAGCAATTAATTACTGTTTTCTTTTCTCGATTAGCCATTGAACAATGTAGATTCTAATTACTGGATTAGCCATTGAACAATGTAAATTCTAATTACTGGATTAGCCATTGAACAATGTAAATTCTAATTACTGGATTAGCCATTGAACAATGTAGATTCTAATTACTGGATTAGCCATTGAACAATGTAGATTCTAATTACTGGATTAGCTGTTGAACAATGTAGATTCTAATTACTGGATTAGCTGTTGAACAATATAGATTCTAATTACTGGATTAGCTGTTGAACAATGTAGATTCTAATTACTGGATTAGCTGTTGAACAATGTTTTTTTCTGGATAAGCCGTTAATAAATGTTTTAATTTTTCAGTTAATTATCGAGGTATTTTCTAAATAGCTATTAATCAAAATTCTAAATTCATGATTAGCTATTGAGTAAGTTCTCTAATTACAAATTGGCTTTTGAGCAATGTTCTAATTTCCTCATTAGCTCTTGATCAATGTTCTAAGTTGACACATGTTGTGGCTCTGGCAATCCCAGGGTGGTTTTTACAAGGTTTTCTTTCGGTTTTCTGTCCTTATAAGGCTAGGTGCAGTGTGAAGTGAACAATCGTCATATAAATGAAATACCCTTAAGTATGATGTTAAACCCCAACCAAACAAACAAACAAACAAAATATAATTGAGCTGTGCTTTTATTCTGTATTGAGACAATTTCAAAATCCAAGATTTATTATTGGGTTGTGTTTTAAAGGTGAATTACCTATTGGGCAATGCTACTCATACCTTTGAGTATGACGTTAAACCCCAATCAAACATACAAACAAACCAGTCAATTAATCAATCTTAATTCATGGTTTAGTATTTTACTCATGCCTTTGAGTACTATGTTAAACCCCAATCAAATTAACACACAATACAGTCACTTAATTATATTCTTGGTTTTGGTATTGAGCTAAGTTCTGCATATAATATGAGCTGTATTTTAACTAATAAAATAATGAATCGTTCTTGGCTTTATTATAACACTCCAAACCCATAGTGCTTTTGATATACCATTAAAATAAATATTAATTTTATTTCTGTATCAGACGTGACACCACAGATGCAGGTCAAACAGCGATGGTGTTTAAACATGGTAATGGAGAGAGGTCACTGACTACACGTGACCTTGAGATTGGAGCAATGAGTATTTTACAGTTTGATGTAAGAAAAAGATTATTTATGTTTAAAAGTAATTCCAAATGATTACCAAAATACAGTTGTGTTATTATACCCATTGTACAAGTTAACAATATTCCATTCGTCATTCTGTCAATCACGCTTTTGTTTCTAGCGAATATCTGTACAAAATTTTTTTTAAATGGAAACATATAATCATGAATCAACTTGAAAAAAGGTTGAATCGTTGGAGTTGTACTAGTATCAGGTACTGTGTTGAGATCATAATTGCACTTTCCTTCACTTGTCTGACAGATTAACGTTGGTTGTGAGTCTGAGGCTGACAGCTCATCCCCAGTTAAACTGGAACAATCCACTGATGGAGGGAAATCCTGGCACCTTGTCACCGCCAGCTGTCTCCAGTATTCTGCATCTCTTTGTCGAGATAAGGTCCAGTCACCTACTGTTTATTACAGTGGTGGCTCCCCCTACTGGAGGAGAATCACAATACCCCTAACAAGTCTTCATACTTGTGGGTAAGTTTATATAGTATGTAATATTAATGGTGGGTTATATTAAATAAAATAAAAACAAACTCAAATAAATCAAATAAACCAAGGGATGTCACTCTGTTATAGCATCTTGCATTGAGCAAGTGTATAAGTTATATTTTTTTGTTATTGGCTGGGAGCCATATGGTGAACTAGTATAGATCTATATCAAAGAAATTCAGGCATTTTTTGTGTTATAATCTAATTTTCTTTTAGGAAGATCACTCATTTGGTTCAATAAGGTAGATCTTTTCCTAGGAACTTCCTCATCATGAGTATTCAGAACAATTGACAGATTTAGCCGTAAAAAAACGATCATTCTGATTGTCCATGTACTGTCAATGCACACATTTATTTTAATCTGGCGGGTGGTTGCAGGGAAATTGTGTTCCCCTGGTGCTCTCAGAGCTGAAAGGGAGCAGGAAGCCAGTCTAGTGTTTGTGGTGTCTGTATTGTGTCCTGTCGTTGTCCTTCATTTGTCCCGTCTTGTCTTTGTTTGTTTACAGGGGTGTCAAAGGTGATTTCCTGCACTCTTTGGGCTGGCACTTCATCATGTAAGAGAAATACCCTTGAGTACAACGTTAAACCCCAATCAAAAAAACAAACAATTTTAACCTGTATTTAACATGATCATGTATGAGTCTTGTTGAAAAACATTAACAAAGTTTGTCATTGTGGTTTGTAGGTCTGTGCGGTTTCGTTGGCGACAAGAAGCTGTACCTACAGAGGGCTACGCCCCTGAATGGGCTATAGACAATGTGTATGTGGGAATGATGTGTATGAATCACTGTGAGGGTCAGGGGTCATGTTTTAATGGAATGATTTGTCAATGTGATCACCCCTATACTGGAGACACATGTGTAACCTCTACACCTAACCCCAGTTATCTCAAAGACTCCTTTGATGAGAAATCTCTGGGAAGGATTTTTAATGATAGAACTGACATCAGCTTCACATCAAATTTCATTAGCCCCTCAGGTATTTTCATAATTAATCTACCGTTATCTAGTACTAATGGGTATGGCAGGTAATACAAGCCTGTGCTGTTTGAAAGAGTGGACTAGCAGGGTTAGCCAAACTCATTTTAGTATTTGTTTGTGTATCAAAAATGGCACTTTCTAACAGATCTTGAAAAAGATTATCTTATCAACACAGACACTACCTGAAGTTTTGGCAGTGTTTTTCATATATGTAAATGTACATTTACAAAATCATCAAATCAGTGGTAAATTTCAATAGAAGGCTGTCTTAAAAATGTTAGGAGACCAGTATATACTGTAATATATCGAGTTACGATTTCTTGGCTCACCATTGATCCTTGGTTTTGCAGCAAATACCAGTATTGTGCATTAATGTAAATACGAGTGAAAAACCCCTCTGTAACCTGTACATATATATATATGAAAAAAAAAATAAACATCCATATTTGAATGCCAAGTTTGAATTACATCTTGCGTCAATAAAGTAAGAAGTATTTTCCTTGAAAAGCATTTGAACTATATTTTCATACTGTACATTATTTTGGTTTACTCTTGGAATTAAAATCATGAACTTCAAATATAAAAATAAAATTCATATTTCCTTCTACTACATATATATTAAATAGTAACTCTGAAGATCTCTGGATCTAAATTTCTCCGCCAAAATATTGAGTCTTGAATTTTGATCATATTATGAAAAAAGCTGTCACTTTTACAGAGACACTTCTTCATTTTCTTACCAAAATATTGTAATCCAGGATGAGTTGGTCATTTCTAGTGTAAATGTCTTCTGCAGAACTTGTGAAGAATACCTTCATACTTTAAATATTTTTTTCTATCATCTCAAGTCTAATTTGCACAAAATCTGAAATTTACCAAACTTTTCATATAACTTTAATACTGAGACATATTTTCATAATGAATAAATAAATTATCATTGAACAAGGATGTCAGTAATTTAAGAAAAGACAAGACATATCATATTCCAGAAAAACCCTTAGAGACAGTCTTTTTGTTTTTGAATACACAATATAAAATATAGCTTGTTTAAGGGAATTTCAGTAGATTAAATAAACTAAGGATTGTCTTTCTGACTTTTAATGATCAGCTTCACGAGTTGATGAAACAAAGTGGATGGTATGGAGTGGTGGAAAGATCTCTAAGAAGTGTGGCATTCTCCTGACAGGAAGTAGTTTATATTTTGGTAACTATGGTGATCGTGTTTTAACAACTGTTGACCTTGACCTATCCCATGGAAGGTAAGCCCGATAAAATATGACTTCACAAAAACAAAAATTGTCCAAATTATTTTTATTTATTCTTTTCTGCCTACAGAATGACAATTGGAAATAAATATCATCTTACTATTTGTTTTTTTATGTCTGTATGTTTGGCCTGTAGGACTTGCAAAAATAATAATCTTAACATACCTGTTGTTTCAGTTTGATTCAGTTTTACTTGAGACTTGGATGTGGTGATGTTGTTGACCCGAACTCTCCACCTCTTCTTCTCCAGTATTCTACAAATGGTGGCATTCACTGGACCAGTATTGAGCAGTTTGACTTTCACGCCACCAGTAACCAGCCTGACTACATTGTTGTCCACATCCCTCAAGCTGCTCAGACCAATGATACACGTGTCCGTTGGTGGCAGCCCAGTCTGGAGGGCAGCTTCCCTGATGACTGGGCCATAGATCAGGTAATATCACCAGTAACCAGGTCTTCTTTTACCATCTGGATCCGCACCAAGTGTACCTGATAAGTCATCATAAAACATGAAATGTCAAATAAAACAGTTAGAAAAATTAAGATCAGTCAGCAATTTATTGGTTATATATACTTTAAGATTGAAAGTGTGTTAAAGTATTCAACCAATAAATTTGCTGACTGATCTAAATTTATCTAACTAACACAAGATTGAAAGGGTGTTGAATAAATTTGCTTTAGTCTGAGTGGCGGATACAGGAATTTGTGGGTTTGAGGGGAGGGGGGATGTAAAATTAAATGCACAGAAGAAGCTCTGCGAATGAGGGTAAATTTTGATTTACTTTTGCCAATATTAAGACAAGCCAAGTTAAAAAAAAACAAATTTATAAAGATATAAGATGTAGAAAGTATAGGTTTAAGTTTATTGGTTTGTTTTTGTATCTAGGTTTATATAGGTGGAGCTACAGATGGCCCTGCCCTATTACAGGATGAGCCCAGTGTGCCCTTAGACTCTAACTGGCTGCTTTCCCCTGGGGGTGATGTGGAGGAGGTCTGTGGATCAGAAAGACAGGCTCTTCACTTCAGTGGTAAGATAATCCTTTCAGATTGCAGAATAGTTGATAAGCTGAAATCTTTTAGGTCTTTATTTTTTTTTTTTCTGATTTAAAAAACACAACTGATTATAGATTTAATACATGAGGATATTTCCCTTGTGCATGTACCGGTATTTAGGCGTGCCAGCCCAATGGTTGTCAGGGGCAACAAACAAAGATGAGACTGGACAATCTCAAGACAATAAAACAAAGACATGAGAAATGGATCTGCTCCATGTCGCCCCTTAGCCCTGAGGGCTCCTGGACGAAATGGATTACCTTCCTGCTTTTTTTACTAAGCTGTATCGCTGGGGACAAACTAGATTCGATATATTTTGGTTTATAAAACGAATGTTTAAAAATTTATATCTTATTTTTGTGTGTGACTTTCTAATGGCAAGTTTCAAAATGTTCTGTTTATTTTTTAAAAGTTATTTCAATTTTGATTTAGAAAAACATGAAAAAATTCATGTTTCCATTTTTTGGATGAGACTTCAGTATTCCACTCACTCAAGTGTTTTAATTTTCACAGGCATGTTCAGTTTTTTTTAGAAAAATGTCCATGGTGCTTTTAAGGAAACTGTGAACTGCTGTTTTAGTTTTGTTTAGTTAAATTGTGTGCGATATTCTGATGTAATGAACTATGTTTTGTTTACTGGTGTAGGGCCTGCTGAGATGAGGTACGCAATATCCGCTGACATCCAGGTAGAGGAGGGAAGTTTTCTACAGTTTGATCTAGCCATGGGATGCTCCTCTTCAGATCAATGTTATGGTATATAAGTTTGTGAAGTTTCCCAAAATAGTGTACCTTTCTGGCTAAGTATTAAAATCTCTTGATGATGATAAAAATAACAAATATTATATTTCCTATATGATATAATAATATGATCTTTTCATGATGTTAAATTTTATAGAGTAGATGCCAATACAGAACCATATTCAATAGATGCAAACCCACCCTGCTTAGACTTGGACACCTGTCTTCAGTAATAACTGCAGACTGGTCAGCTTCCTGGTTGTGGACCATGAGTGTGTTCATTTATTTTGTTGTTTACAGATTTAAACTGCAGATGTGCATTTGGTTACATTCACACTGACATTTTAATTGATAAAATAAAATTAAAAAGTGGGCAACAATACGTAGTTGTGGGAAAACTTCCTACAATTCATTTAGTTGGACACTTCATCATTGAGGTGTATTGTAACACGTACTTTGAAAAACAGATTTGAAATTTAATAATTTTATATATTTTGTTTTGACAGATATAGAACTCCAGTTTTCTCTGGATATGGGTAAGACATGGAGTTTATTGCGTGATGCCTGTCTGCCCTCCAATGTAGACTGTAACCAGTACTATGGCAGTAGTGTGTTCTCATCTGATGTTCATTCAGACTGGAACAGAGTTATCCTCCCCTTACCATATTACACCAGGTCAGTACATACACTTTATAGATAACCCCGTGTCAAGGTCTACACTAGTTCTTATCTGTCAAACTCTACTGTGACATGATGCAATACAATAGTAATTTAAAGTTATGGCTTTGTACAATCAGTGTTAAAGCCATAATCAGTTTAAGAAATGGACAAATGACAAAAATCGAAACATGACAAAAATCGACAAATGACAATATCAGCAATGACAAAAAGGACTGGATGTACCTTATTTTTCGCCCCGTGAGGGAGGGGGTGGGCCATGGCCCTGCAGAACACTGGATCGTAAGAGGCGAGAAAAGAGGTTGCTTTATGTCGCCCTGGTGTTCACAGAGCTAAAGGGTAACAGGAAACAGATTTGTTTGTGATGTTCTGTATTTGTCTCCGTCGTCATATATGTGAAATACCCTAGAGTACGACGTTAAACACCAATCAAACAAACAAACATTATTTTTCATTACAATTGTTTCTGTTTGCTGTGAGGCAAGCAGAAGAGAAGTGCCATGTTGGATCGTCCTTCAGAGCTCTAACCAATCAGATGGCTCATAGCAATCAGCTGATGAGTGGCGTTAAAGGCGAAAGATTGACGTAGAATACACAGATCCAAATTACAAGAGGAGCAAGGCAGATTAAATAAAAATTTATTCAGACTTAAATTAATTGCATTCTTGCCCTAAATCTGTTGATAGTTTTATATCTTGGGAACTCTTAAGGGTAGGTAGAACTCTGCAAGTATTAGTATGTGTGGCAAAAATCTGTAGCTAGCAAACAAGGTTGTTACTCCGGATCAGTGTGTGAATTGGACAATCTGTCCCCATATAAATGAATCACCATGGAGTACTGCATTGAACCCTAAACAAACAAACAAACAATGTTTTCTGACCAAATAAAAGTAATGTTTACACTGGAGCCATAAGACTTTTATTTGTACAAGATCAGCTTTAATTTTTTTAATTTAATTTGTAATACTTTCACTGAAAAATGTGTGTAAACATTTTGGTGAGATACTTTTGCTCTTTCAGATCTCTGGGTACCCGTTTTCGATGGTTACAGCCACCAGGATTCACAGCTGAGCAGACCTGGGCTATCAGTGGGCTGTATGTGGGCAATGGATGCTCTGAACTGTGTGCGGGTCACGGCTGGTGCCATCATGGTGTTTGTAGGTACGCCAATCATTCCATCTTCTTACAATGGGTGACACTTTCAAAATTGGAGGTTTTTAAGATAATATTTTTTATAGTTTTATAGGACTGTGCTGTTGGGAACAACGGATCAAACATTGTCTTGTCTTTTTTATTCAAACTTATTAAGGAGAACTGATGGTAAAAATTCAGCTGATATTGTGAAGTAATTTATTATTATTATTATTATTTTTCATAATTGTACATTAATTAACATGAAAAAACTTGCAAAGTAATAAAAATTTAAATTGTAGGTTATAAATTTCAGAGGATCTTTCTTAACATTTAATCAGGAAAGATGTTACAACCCAGGTCTGGCTCTTTAGTTTACATCTTACATCTGGATTACAGGTTCAATCATATTAGGTCAACATATAACAGAACAAAGTTATCACTGTAGTGCTAGTCTATTTAAGGAGCAGCTGGCTTATCAGTTTGATAAATCAGCTTAAATAAACAAAATGATTTCATTATATCAGAGTATTTTTGTTTTATTTAGCTGTGAAGATGGTTGGGAAGGAGTTGCGTGTAATGCATCAAAAGAAGTTTTACCAAAGTTTTTGCATGATACCTTCACTTCTGAACTAAAGGGAGGTAACTGGTTGAAGATGCTTGGGGGAGAAGTAGAAACAACTTGTGATGTGATTGGTTCAGGTACAGCTCTACACTTTACACAGGTCAGTGCTTTCAATTTAATACTTTTTTTGCACTGGTACTAAGATCAAGTCCCACGATCTATAAACATTTAGATTGTAACTATGTAGCATGTTTGCAAGAAGTTCTTGGGTAATTTTGATATATTTCTTGTAAGCATGTTGTTGAGTAACTTGAGTTCATTGATCGGTAATGGTGAAATGCTTTTTGTACTGGTTTCGCTTTAACAGTGCACTTGTTGACCTCTAGTACATTACTTTCCGAGTTTTTGATGTTTTTGTATTATCTCTTGTTGTCCACCTGACTGTTAATGGTTTTATCATGTATGTTTTGAGACCTGTAAGTTGGCCCATGTTGAGCACTGAATTGGAAAATAAATAAATATGTTGTTCTGTCTTGTCACATGAGGGTACTGGGCATCACATGGTTAATTTTTATGAGGTTTCTTCACAGTTTTTCACTGTATTTAAGTTAAAAGTTTTAAATAAATATTCATAAAAGCGAAATAGCCTTGAGTAAGACATTTAACCCCAACCAAACAAATGTAAGAGTAGTGGAATTGTTTTACCCTGTCATGAAAACACTAGTCAACAAATGAACACATTGCAAGGAATTGTAAAGATATGTTAAAGCGTAAAACAACTTCATTTATATTTTGTTGTATTTATATTGTTGTTTTTGTTGTTCCTCCTTCCACACAGGCCTGCTCTAGGATGTTAGTCAGTCGTGACCTAGATTTATCAGAAGCTGTTTACATTCAGTTTAACTTCATGTATGGCTGCATGACACAACCACGGTCACGAGATCAGGGTGTGCTACTGGACTTCTCCACTAATGGAGGCATAGAATGGGTGCCTATTGAAGAGCTCTACTACAACAGATACACCAGCCCAACGTGAGTGGATTTATTCTCATCACAGGCCTTATTTTTTCAAAATTTCACATAAACGATCTACCATTTGCACTAACGGTCGTTTTCGTATATAGGGTGTGTAAATATACAGTGTAATTACGCTATGTTGTACCACGATATACTACATAAACGGTAATAACTGGTACCAACCATTGTTTGTCGATTTTAATCAAATATCATTCACAAATATAGTCTTAAATACCAGTAGACAAACCTGTTATTGCCCCGCCGGTGGAATAAACAAGACGTGTCTGTCCTAATATAAGCTATCAGAGTGGCTTCATCAAGACAAAGAGTTAATCAGGTCATTATCAGGGAAAATCAAAGCACATGGGGTGCAATTAACAGGTAGGGGAGAGTAGCTAGATCCAGCTATGTAGCTTCAACGAGCTACTATAGCTGCATGTAGCTACACAGGCATAGCTGGATGCAGCTACAAGAGGGTAAAAAAAATTATTTTCCCTTCTGCCGGTTTATATGTACAGAGGATGAGCTCAAGCGGATCATTAACCATTTGGCAGACAAAAATCTTTGGAAATTGACATTCACCCCCCATTCACCCTGTCAGGTTTTTGGCGCTGGGCAAGTTCAAAATAAGACTTCAAATTTT
>JARFOD010005024.1:0-11665 GCA_031763545.1 Mopalia muscosa | reverse complement strand
TTACGTGGGTCCCCCCCCCCCCCCCCTGGTTTTCCACTGTAATAAGGCTGTTTACAGTGTGAAGTGAACAAACCGTCGTCATATAAGTCAAATACCCTTGAGTACAACCTTAAACACCAATCAATCAAACAAACAAACAAATCTACTATTGGCTCGATTTTAGGTTCAATCTCAGTTTCAGGGTAAAGCTTAGACAGAGGTTTGGTTAGGACTAAAGGCTAGGGTTAGTGCTGGTATTCAGATATTGCTGACATCAACTGTCGGATGGCTGTCTTATGTATGTTTATTACTTGCCTTGGAATAATACAGCTGACGTGTTTAGTCCTAATTTGTTTCACCTTTATTTGGAGAGTATAGTGAAGATTAGGTTTGGTTAGTTGAGGTGCTGATAGGGGATTGTAAGATGAGGTCAAAGTTAGGTTTAAGGTAAAGTTTACGGCTGGGGTAAGTGTTATGCTGTTTGTGTGGGTTAGGCTTAATATTAGCCCTTTTATCCAAAACTAGCTGATTAGAAATCATGGCAAACGGTAATACTGGTGCACTCTTAGAAATAATGGCTATTTCAAGGGTTTTAAGAAAAGAAATTGTGCTATATATGAATCCATTACGACCAAACTTGAACGGTTGTTTTATATAAGAGCGAGTGGTTGGAGGAAGCTTCATGTTATAATGCTAAAGTGGAACAGGAAGCGTATCTGTTTTTGGTGTCTGTATTTTCGTCCTGTTTTTGTCCCGTCATGTCTTCGTTTGTTGCCAGTGGGATAGAGGGTGGTAAGCTTCACCCATTGGGCTGGTATGCCGTCACGTAAGTGAAATAACCCTAAGTACTGCGTTAAACCCCAATCAAACAATCAATCCACCAATCTTTGATATAAAAGAAACGGGTAAATAATTGGAACAGTTACTATGAGAGTTCCATACAAAGCTATAAAGGGTTCCACCAGAGCCATGACAGAAGAACCGTAAAGTGTTCCATTAGAGCCATATTTTTCTAAAAGTGTATAGAAAATAACTGGCGATCTCAGTTTGTCCGTCGTCTGCCCGTCCGTCTAGACACAATTTTTTCCAACTTGCTTCTTTCAGAACTTGGGTAAAATACATTTAAAAACTTGTATATACTTTATTGTCTTATAAACTTGCACGCTTACATATTTCAAATAAACTGTATTATTATTTTCGTTTTGCGTTCATCTAGTTTGTAAGGAACATAATACTTATTTACACTAAAATTTCATTGACGTCGGCGTAAGTAGCTCGCTGCAATCGTTGCAATATAGGTTGAAACCTACTTTGTTTATCTCGCTGCCCGGAAGTTACTCTTAAAGTACTGACACGGTGTTTCTAATATCCAGTTGCCCATCATGCAGTACTTCGAAAGCCAGCCTTGATCCTAGAGTCGGGGATAAAACGAGGAAAGTCGTCGTTTTCTTAAAGGGAACGTCACCCATCATTAGCTTAGACACTGTTAGACCCTGTTGAGTAATAAGAGAGTAACAAGGACCAGTGTTTCCTTCCTCATTAGCGTCTTGCTGAGTGATTAGTCATTTTGATTGATGGATCGCTTGCCAACATTTGGCGAAGTTTAAGTACCAGCAAAGTAAACGCTCAAGGAAAAGCGCCTATATGATTGCAACCATAAGTAACATTTTTTACATCAGTAAATTCCAAGTCATTTTCTTTCCTTGGCAATGAAACGAAGTACGTTGAATATGAAGGCGACGTTAATAGTAGGTATCTAGACAGCTGTCTAGTATATTGTGGTTTTAAAGCCCAGAACTTTGTGGTCCCAGGAATTAATTATAGAGTTCACCTTAATTTCCTATAATAATCGTATGTATGTAGTATGATTCAATCCTCGTTATGCTGTCCTTAATTAGAAGGAGGAACATCAACTTTTAACTATATGGTTGTGTTCGTAGGGCTATACTGTTGCAGCTGATTGACGTCATCTACACATCAGCCTATCAATAAGATCATCGACTGCTTTCAACGACAAAACATGGACAAAGAAAGAGATTCTACCGATTCGTTGCGTAGAAGTTTATTCTGTCTTGGTTACAAATACAGTCGATTTTGTTCAAATAGTATATATATAAGGCGGTCTCCAGTTGGTCAGAAGTCTATTATCTAGAAGTATGCAACTGCCGTATAGTAATGTCCACGGCATAGTATACCAACAAGAAACTGTGACGTCATATTACAGACCCATGTATTTTTACTTGTGAGGAACTCACTTCCCTGATCATCTACTGAGAATAACAATTATTTTCGTTCGAACAATTGGCTTAATATTTGTCAATTTAGTTGCCGTTTATGGTTTATTTAACAGGCACACATATATTTTGTTTATTCAGCAACATTATGATTGAGTATCGTCAGAAGTTTCCCATAATGCATCATTTTAAAGTTGCAGTCTTTTTAAATTTCTTGTGCGCTATGTCACATGATACGTTATAACAGGTGGCTCGGTCTCCAATGCCGGTTAGCTTATCTATATAGCAGTTTTATACTTGTAGATAATATATTTCTGATTTGATTATTACACATACTGCTGTACGTGGTCCTAAAAATAATGATTATTCCATATCCAATATGTCCGTATCCCAAGCTGACGTTAAACACCTACTCTACAAAATCCAATCTCATTTCTAAAAAGACACCACATAAACACACTTCACCTAAACACAACAAAACAGAAACGGATGAAAAATAAAATAAAACGCAAAAGTCCCCCTGTCCCTCAATTTATGCCATCAACAACAACAACAACAAAAACTACAACACCAAAAAGCCAATAACAACAAATAAAACAACAAACAATACACTCGAAGCCATCCTAGCATCACGAGGTAAGTTTTCTGGAATCTTGTACAGTAGACAGTTGATTGACAGACTGAGTACGCCTACCTCATAGCTCTATCCCGGTTGTCTTTGCATACTGAAACTATACCCAGCCGCCCGGTTGATTAAGGCTTCCGCAACCGTCTCTATTTAAATTGATACAAGGTGACTTATGTCGCTCGCTGTCAATTATCCAGAAATTGTTAAGCTTAGTAAAATTCTGTTCGTGTAGATCAAGAGAAAATAATTCTCTGAAATTCGTCTTTAGGCTAATTGCTTAACACTATCAGGATGCGTTTAACCTAGGACTGGAATAGACACTCTTGAATAGGTTTCCTCTTCTTGGTGTTTTACACCATTTTAAAATATGTATGTCGGTATATTGAAGATGGAAGGGGTCGCCTATTAACAGATGTATTTGCCGTCGAGGCCAAGGAAAATATTATTTCCAGGAATACAAGCACCATACAACATTCTTTAACATTCTATACATCTGCATCTCAATTAGCATTTCATCGCTTTTTGAATCAATTATTTATATGGCACCAGATCTATGGTGCGTCTCATCGAAAATAACTTTAAAATTAAATGAATAAATAGTAAAAATAAATCTGAAAAATATAAAAATAATATAAGGTAATAAGAAAGCAAATAAATATAGAAATAAAACGCAAGAATTAAAAACACAAAAATAACAAAAATAAACAAATAAATATAATTAATAAAATAATAAATTAATAAATAAACTAATACATAAATGAAATATAAAAAAAACTCTAACTATCATATATCTGCAACAGTTGATGGACCTGTTTTGGCAACCTGACCGGGAAACCTTATGACAAATTCGCTAGGGTTGACTTTTTTGGCACGAACTAGAACAACAAATATTTCAACTAATAGACAAAGGGAATTGGAGGCATACCGTTCAATGAGGGAAAACGTTGATGGCTTTAACACGCCATTGCACAGAGGGTATATATACGCTTACCGTTTTAACATATTTGACCCTACGGCAAACACAAAACCAGTTGTTGGTGTTGTTACCTACACAAAGAAGCTATCTTAATTAGTATCATACTATAGGCCTTAGTTATGCTGTATCTGTTTTGGCCAGACATATTCTAGTTCTCTGAAATTCCGGTTTCCTGTTACAAAACAAAAGTGTATATGCCAGTCTGGGTGCAAAAGAAACGAGAAATATCAATCCTTTTTTTTCAGAAGTCTTGGAAATGTTTTGACTACGCACTCACACAACCAATCCTTGTGTTTGACTTTTTGGGGAAAGATGCTAAATAATATTTTTTTCCGGTATTGCACATAATAAATTTAAGAGACACTGTACCGAGGGAGAGCCAGTTAATCTATGTCGGGAAGACACCATTACATAATAGGCTGATTCAGAGCAGTTTGTACCTGTCTTGGTCTAAGGGCGGCGAACCTCTTTTGTTTCTGGCATTGACACTTTAAAATTTGCTATCATTACGGCGTCATGATGTGTATGAAAGATGCATGTCATTTCAGTATTTGGCAACAAACACAAAATGATATTCACTGCTTCTAACAGTCTGGGCTACAGATGCTTATGAGGAGAATCGAAAGGAATAATATGAAACCAACATATGTTGATAAGTTGGTGTTGAACGCCATACTGTGAAGTTATATAAAACATATAGGAAAGCAAATTTTTGTCTGTCTTTATTTATTAAAAAATTATATTTCATACCTTTCTTCAGAAATGAATGGTCTTAAATCTGTCATCATTCCACATTAGCGGCTTGTTGTAAATAGTTTAGAAACTCATGAGACTTATGTTCAAAATAATATTAATATACACACAGTTTAAAGCACAATGTGCACTGAGTGTCCAGCAGTACTTGATGCACATTACAGGCTTATATACCTAAACATTTGTCGCTTAGAAGTTACTTTACACAAAAGTTGTAAAACGTCGTTATAATAATCATTGACTGGCTGATTACCGGTGTCCGTGCAAACATTATGGTAATTGACAACTTTAATACTAACGGGAAATTCGGACGTAGCATTTTTAAACTCCGACTTTAGGGTATTCACCTTATTTGCAGCGTTTTCATTGGTGAGTAGAAAAGTTTTTTAAAAAACAAGCATTTCAAAACTGTAGGGAATTGCCTACTGTTGCACATCAAATCGTCAGTATATATAGGGAGTCAATCCCGGAAATCACAAGGGTAAAACAATTTCAAAACCAAGTCATGTTGTAGCTGGTATACGGACAAACTTTTGGGGGAAAAAAGTCAACTTAATGTATTTACTGTGTATACAACTCTGTTGTAGAAAAAACCAATTGCTACAAGATCAGGAAAAGACATTGGAAGCATACCGTATAATTGGGAAAATAATTTGTTTAGCTTATATGTTTAGCAGACAAGAATTGAAAGCGGAAAAGTAACATAGCCAAGGTTAACAAAACAACATTTTTTGTCGAAGAGTTGACTTCTTTTATATTTTAAATGTTGAAATTCACCATAAGGCTTGTATGGATGACAAATTCTGTTGAATTTTATTACCAATTTCTATATGCCTCTAAAACAAATTATACTTTGTCTACGTGGAGACGAGGCAGTCCGATTAAATTTTTTGGTGGAATGTTAAAACCAACTTCTATATGCCTCTAAAATCATTTTTTGCAAGTTAGAAAAAATTGTGCATATTCCTTAGAATAAAAATTCACATAGAAGTATTTAAAAAAGTAAAAACCCTGTTCCGATGAATATTATTGTTTGCTATAGTGATCGTTCTTAAATTTATATATGACATAGAAGTCCACCCATCACTTACTATTGGATAAATAAGTGTTTTCTTAACATTGACGAACAGAAATTCATACAAAATTCCTTTGATGAAATAGCTTATAATTTAATAAAAACATTTTTTGTTATTTAATCCAGTAAGTAAAATCACTGAAACACGAGTTATGTTTACATTCTAAGACATTAAAAATAGCCAACGGTATGTCATTGTTGTTCTTAGTGATTAGTGGCTTGGAGCGGAACTTTTCGCCAAAGGAGATAGTTTCGTGGGTTAAACGATAGATGTGTTGTAGTGCCAGCTGCGATACGAGAAATGCATGTAATCTTTGTATCATGATTTATGGTGTTTACTTTAAGTGTATAAACGATTCTACGTCTGTCAACAACAAAAAAATAGAAAAAAAGACGGTCTCTAAGAGATGGAGAAACAAGAAATTCATAGTCTACATCCCGATTTTTTGGCAAGTTATAAATTTGAATTTGAGAGAGGCACTCCACTGTAATTACTGGCACAGCGTGAAGGACCCACTTGAGATTGTATAAGCTTCGTTAGACCGCAATATTGCTTTACCAGATTGTAAAACTATCACTAAAAGCCATATGCGTTATGTTCAAGATAAAACGTTGATATAATATATAAAGGGCCGTGTAATATAAATGGTGATTGATAAAGGATTTTCGGAGAGATAAATGTCTATCTAAAAAATGGTTTATATCTCAAAGACATGGTTTAGCTACAATGACGAAGCAAAAAATCAATTGTTATTTTACACTGAAAATATATAGTTTTTATATAATGGAAAACGATGGCAGTAAATAAAAAATTACATTAAAAAGACGTTTTATTAAAAACTCGATATGCTGTAAAATTTGACAGTTACCTGTTTTGATTTTCTTTATTATTAGCATACAGGCGTTTTTTTTTTTGTGAATTTGAAATTAAGCTGAATGCAAAGAGTTTATTGCTGACATTTGTGAGAATTGGTCACCTGAAGACATAATTTGAGTACTAAATTTCGACATTTGATTCTATATCATTCTCTTTTTTTTTCTAGTCTTCTGAACGTTAAGCTTCTTAAATGTGCTTAAACAATTTGTTAAATCGATACCTAGAGAGTATTGTTGCCAACTGTAAAACTGTAAATATGTTGTTTTACTATCATTTTTGCTATCAAACCTTTATAAAAGTGTAACATTGTATTATAACATGTGTCACAACAACTAAACAGAATTCACCTGTAACATTGAACATTAAAGTATTGTACAAAAAATTTAAAAGCTTTTGGTTTTGGCTGGATTTATGCTGTACCTACCAGCAAAACTATTGAATTTTATTATTTTGTTTTTATTTTGTGTGATTAAGAAAGTGAATATTACCAATGTTTTCGTTTTTGTTTGCATGGGACAACACCATATTGGTTTGAACAGAATTTGGTTTGAACAGTTCCGACAATTTTGCAGGATTGGAAATACGTCTAGAAATCGAACCTACGACCGTAAGAGGCAGGCACCGTTTCGCCAGCAGCAACTATCGGCCATACATGTATATAGTCCACACAGGATTCAGGGTTCTGAGTAGCGGATATTCACTGAGGAGTAACAACAATTTTAAATCACATGTGCCTGTTAGACACTGGATATTAAACTTATTACCACCTAAGCAAACTTAGGAAGTCTATGAAAGTATAAACATTATATTTACTCCGAATTTATTGTCTGTTTGATTTACGTCGGTTCAAGTATATGACGTCTTAGGAGGAAAGCACCTGGGGAACACGGATCACTTTTCCGTGCTAGGCGAAGGCAGACCCAAGAGACACTTTCGTGAGAGGAACCGTCCCCTCTTAACAGATCCAACTACAAAAGTACATTAACAAGCGCTATGAGCTAACCATCCAGATCTCCAAGCTTCAGTACATGTATTTTATCGAGGAAATCACATTGTTCGTTTGGGGGAAGTATCGCTGTCTGCTTACTGATGTCGGTATGTAGACTACAGTTTTTGAGTAGTTTCGAGTGTAGTCGCTCAACCGTGTTTACAGAAGCAGGGTATAGTTTAGACGTTTTCTGAAGAACACCCAATGCTCGGATACCGTCCAGAAAAGCCATACCCCTAACATTTGGTTATCTGTATATGCCTTTTAAACTCCTACATTTCCCGTATATAAACGCGGAAGGAACGGCTAAATATTTACCGGGTTATCTAAGGGTATCTCAATACCGTTTGACAGATAAGGGAAAGAACTGCCGAGTAAGTCAAACAGATCCGTGTCATAGTCGGGGCTTTTGACGATCCTCTAGCACTTCGCTGTATAAATACACATTTGATATCCCCTCGCCTTGTAACATAAAATTGAAAAAAGTGTATACAAAAATATATACGATTACGTGATGTGTTACAGATAAGCTGTACAACAACAACATTTGGGTTCCAAGGAGTTGTAAATATAGACCGATAAGGGATGTGTTTTTAAGAAAAGTGCCGACATACAGTGACGCATATATGAAAAATTGCGATGGTATCGTAAAGCATATTAACGTAACGTCCCTAACATAATAACAAAAGCTTATAAACATATACATATAAAATTAGCTCAGTTTGATGGTCTAAATAGACAGAAGCATTGTCCTTAAAGTTAAAACCTTTCTCACAGATTCCATTTGATTAAAACCCTTGCAATTCTACCTCCATTATATAGGGTATATACCCGACCGTCGGCTAAGTCAGAAATAAGGAGACTGCAAGCTGCGTGGGGATATTTGGTAAATTAGAGTAAATTGTGCGGTCTTTGTCAGGCGAATTACATTTGTATAAATAGACCGGGATAATTTCCTACAGCTATAGATTAATGCAACTCTCTTTTAAAGTTGGCAACAAATTGAATTATTCTTAAATCCAAAAATTTGTTCTTTCTGCTTTGACTCACATTTTTTTAAATTAAATTTTAAAGCAGCTAGAACTTTACATAACTGTGGCAAACAGAAAAGCTTCATCCATGGGAATGACGCTACGACAACGCGTTGGATTTAAACCGTCGTCGTATTACCTCCTTGTCTTACGTACAGCCCGCTTGGTCATAAACCTGGACCATTTTGAATGAAGAGATATCCGCTAAAGCGGCGTAATTGTGTAAATCGGTTCTATTCCTTTTTCAAAATACTAACAAATTTCAATATTCTTAATTTCAAAATTTGTTTCCATTAAAGGTTTAACCACATTACGCATTTTCACACTTTTAAGCACCTAGATATTTCGTCACTTTGGCTAAAAGAAGGGCGGCATCTTGTGACTCACTGGTCGGATTGGGATGGCGCAGGTTTATCCCAAAGTTCTCAGTCTGCGTCGTAGAGCTTGGTTGTTCTTGATGGCTTCAAAATCATCTCAAAGATGCAGTTTGTCTCGAAAGCTTTATAGTAATTGAAAGTTACAAAATGCACAGAGTCGCAAAGCACACGAAGAAATATATTCTAATGGACTAACCGGTCAAGACAAATTCCGTCTCTGATTCAATCGACTATCATCAATTTAGCTGATAAACTCATTGACTAATTCCCATATCTTGCTAGCAATTTTCCCAGGAATTTACACCGTACTATCTGTGTGTAAAGTTTCTGTACCTTAAAAATGACCTTCTTTCATTTCGTTTAAATCAGTCAACATCCCTGTGCAAGTATGAATAATTTTTGATAATTTAATTTCGTCGAGATCGAGTCCAGTGTTTTATCAAAGCATATACACATAATAATTAATTTTGGCAAATTTTCTACGACTAAAATTTACAGTCTGTCAATCAGAAAGATACCAATCAGGCAATCAACGTGTTTCCAGTGTCGGCCACACGTGGTGTGAACAAGTTGTGATTGTCATGCCACAACCTTTGTGGTGCATTGAAGAGGGTTCTGCAGTCTTATTCACTGACGATTGGGCAACAGCTCGGTTTCCGGTTCCGGTGTGGAATTACCAGGACTATAGTGTGAAAATATTACCTGTATGTACAAAACATTAGATTTTGTGACACCAGCACTCTTCAATGTATGTTCTGAATAAAAAGTATTTCACTGAAACCGGAAGCGGGCTTACCTGCCTGCCTTACCTGCAGCCTGATTGGTCATAAACCTATAACCAGTTTGAATGTCTACATATAGTGATATTCGCTAAAACAGTGTAAATTGTGCGGCCGTAGCAAGAATATTACAACTGTATAAATACACCGGCACTGTACTTTGATGCCCAATTCCCTTTGTAAAGATACCAGTCACCTAAATCAAACATACAAATTATAAAAATACTAATTAGTTTTATCATTTTTAAATGAATTAAATTGTTTAATTTTATGTTGACCTACATCACACATTTTCAATTCTTTATGCGGCTGTGGCTTCTTGTAAAAGTAGCGCAGTAATGGTGCGGGTTTATCCCAAAGTTCCCAGTCTGTGTTAAAAAGCTAGATGGTACCTGATGGTTACAGAATGAATACATACATGTCAAGTGTAGGCCTAGATCAGCTTAAACTTTTTCTAGGAGAAAAAATATTTAAATTTGGCAGATTTTTTCAGGATCTGCTCTCAAATATCACCAAAACTTCATTCCCCCCCCCCCCCTTCCCTCCCCTAGACTTATAAAATTGCATTATTACTATACTGAATTATAACATGTAGGTGTGTACGCCTCGGCCACGTCTTCCATTACCTTTCTAAAAATAGCAAAGCTGTAAGGGGCATTCTGCTTTCCCTATATACATTTACAACCTTTGCCATTTTATGAAAATAGCATCTATGTAAGATTTCAATTGATCAATGATGATACAGGTATGTTCACATGTGTGGACGGAAGAATAGGGCGTGACTGCAGCGCCTGGATGCGGGCTATTTTGCCAAGTTCTGGACCGCCATGTTGACTCGTGGTAAACAGATTCACATGAGCAAACAGATGGCTTGAAGTGTGGATCACGTACGAGCCGCTGAATAAAGAACATTTATATTGCTTCAAAGCGAATAGAGAAAAACCACCGACCAACGCGTCCTGATTTTTCAAAGCTGTTTGATGAGACTTCCATTTTCTAATTTGCCACTCTGTTATTTTTGTAGTAATTGGCAGTGACAGCTTGTAAAACTCGCTAGAACAACAAGTTATATTCGCTGACAACTACTTGCTCCGTACGTAAGAAATATAATCTCTTATACAGGTATGGGAATGCCACTTGGTCATCGTTTCATGGTTAGGCAATCCAGATACCATGTCCTATAAACAATAATATGTTCAGCCTATATTTAAACAAAATTAAATGAATAATATCATTCTTTTAGAAAGTGAATATTAGTAGTATTCACGTTATTTTAGAATAACTGTTAACGTGGAAGGCCGGGTGGCTGAGTGGTATAGGTCAGGATTTACTGCTTGCTTTTCGGTGAAAGTCATGGGTTCGATTCCCTGATGGTCTTCCACTTGCAAAATTTTCAGAACTAGAATCTGTTCAAATTAGGAAATTGTTATCCCAAATTTACGAAAAGACAACAAAGTAAATCGTGTTTATTTGGTGGCGTTTTACACCGAACAGAGAAGTTATGTCATTCGTATGATTTGTCAGCCTAATGGGTGAAGGAAAACACCCTCCATGTAATGGGCAATACACAAAGACATAATACATGGGGCAGAAAGAAAACTTGTGTCTATTTAGTGCTTGACGCAAAAAATATCGGCTTTGTACATGTATTTCTCCTTAAAGTGCATTTCCATGGTGTAATTTGTAGTATAGTCCTAACTCCTTAGGGGAATTTCACTTATTTGCGGAGTTTCAATTGTTCGAGTGTTTTGTACTTTTTTCTTGACCAACCTTTAGTAACAACTACAAATCGTACCTTGATACCGTGCACCTTTAACTTGTGGATCTTTTGGTCAACAGGTAGCTCCTTTCCAAACCCCGCCCAAAGATTGACAATACTAACAGAAGGATAGCATTGATCGCAGAAGCCCGCCCCAACCCCCCCGACCACCATCACCCCCCCCCCCATCCCCACCACCCTCATCGCTT
>JARFOD010005023.1:0-25406 GCA_031763545.1 Mopalia muscosa | reverse complement strand
TATATATTTACCTCAGGTTTGTGACACGTGATCATTTCTCCTTTATATGAACACTATTGAGGGTTCGGTTATATATATACCTCAGGTTTGTGTCACGTGATCATTTCTCCGTTATATGGTCACTATTGAGGGTTTTCATATATATACCTGGTAACGTAATAGTTTCTCCGTTAAATTCACACTATACTTCTTTTAAACTATACCCGAGGTGTGAGTCTTCTGCTAATGACTCTGTTGTATGAAATTTATAATAGTTTGGTTATACCCCAGCGTTGGGTCATGTGGTCATTTCTCTGTGTTACGGTAGCCAAAAAAGGTTATGATATACCCCAGTTTTGTTCAGTCTGAGCATCTGTATGGTGACTTTAAAAGCTCCAGGTCTGTGTCGTAACTATGTTATGCTGAATCGTAACTGTTAACAATTCTGAATTACTGTGTAGGCCTACTATAAGGCAGTGCTACAGACTGTGTACCTTAAAACTACGCCATTAAATTAGTTACAGTTTGTTCAGGAATAGGACACAGCAAATGCAGCACATTTTGGGGTTTGATATTCCTATACGTATACGTATAACATTACATGTCCTAAAAGCGATCGGACTTTCGTTTTTCTATTAGAAAACATATACCCATTACTTTTTAGTCTTATTGATTGATTGACTGGTGTTTTATGTTGTGCTTTAGGGTATTTCACTTATATGACTGCCGGGCATTGTAACAATAATCGACACTAGTCAACCAAAATATGAAGCATCAATATACCCTTCAAACAAACTTCCCTTAGCTATAAGATTTTACTTTGTAGGGATATACACTGTATAGATTCCACGGATTGGCTCCAGTTAAAAGTTCGTTTGTTGGCTCTCGCTTTTAATTCATATATTAAAGTGTGTTCATATTGCCAACAATTTAAGATCAAACGTTTAAGATTGACCTTTAAAGTTAAAGTCAAAGACAGGATTCTAAATCTTGTATCTTACCTACTCCCTATAACTTAGAGCCAAAGACAAGTATACATGTCTTGCCAGTTTGCCCAGTAGTTCTAACTTTGTATCACGTCTGTATATATGTAAAACTTTTAATTATAAAGGCATAACCCAAGAACTAATTTTAATCCTGAACTTGAAATGTGTAAAGACAGGATTTCACATATGTATTAAAGAATTCCAAATATGTTATATTAAATTCCACATATGTAAAATACGTAATTTATATGTAAATATAATTCAAAATAGGTGGAAATAAGTTTAATATTAGTAGAATATACTTTTATTAAATATATTAAAACTATTTAAAACAAAATCCCGATATAACTAGTTTATCCGTGTGAAATAAAAACATGCACCCCAACAGATACATATACTTCTCCCTTGTGGCCTTTCAAACGACGTCGCAACAACTTCAACATGTGGTTTCTGACTTTAAAACAAACTTACAGAATAAATCGAACATATATTACAGTAAATGATAGCCAGCGGCCGTGGCTTAGTGGCCAGAGAGTGTGCTTACTAATCCTACTTCGATGTACTGTCCACATGATCAAGTCAGCCTGTCGACCCTGGGGCATACGAGTGAGTCACAAGATGTGGTTCTGGCAATCGTGGGGGTGGTTTTAATGAGGTTTCCTCTCGGGTTTTCACCGTATATTAAGCAAGGAACACTATGAAGTGAACAATTAGTCGTCATACAAGTGACATACCCTTGGATACGACGTAAAACCCCAATCAAACAAACAAACAGTAATTGAAATCTGGCACATAGAGACATTAGGGAAAATAAATTGGCTGCAGGCGTTTCAATAGTTGTGTAAGGAATGGTAGAAGTCTCGCAAAATATGTACACCAACATCTGTTGTCTATATTACGTGAAATTGTTTCGTAATATTTTTGATATATGAAGCTCTTTTGTACACATATGAAGTAAAATGCATTGTACAGATCTTCTTTTTTTTAATATATGTACGAAATCAATATGTATTTTACGTAAATAAAAAAAAAAAATACCATAGAATTATTTCTGGGATGATTAACGGGAAATTGTCCAATTTACTGGTTCCATTAGAAAAGTTTTCTACATATGCAATTAAATTTTTATTGAACATGTTTAACAAAGATAGAAACGATAAAACCGCACTCAAGAAGTGCTCTAATTAGCGAGAGCGACGTTAATATAGGCTTGGCTTGTTCACCTATCCCTATTCTTTTTTCTGAATAAATATATTGTTTAAACCAATACGTTGTTTTGTTTATATCCCGCTCGTTTAGTACACTTCCAATATCTAACTACCGCGTGTCAACTGTGTCTGGAGGGGGTATTCTACAACTATCAGCACAAGCAGTACCGAATCGGACCATCCTACGATCACCTCTGTAATGAGTAGTTGAATTATGTATGTGGGGTTGATTTAACCGGCAAGTAAACGAACATTGCCAGTGGCAGGTTAAGAAAAATAGTCCGAAATGTTTGTTTGTTAGATTGGGGTTTAACGCCGTGCGTAAGGTTATTTCATAGACCTTACGGCGTGACAGCAAAATTGGCGAAGGAAACGACGCTCAACAACTCTGACAACAAACAGAAACATGACAAGACTAAGAAGAGAGAATCACAAGGCATAATACCACGACATTACAAACAGCAAACTCATTGCTGTTGTTTAAACGAATCAAATATTAAATGACATCACTGACCGTTTTTCATTCTTAATCAATGTCGGTCAAATCTATCCTCCATTTGTGTAGATGTTGACTTGGAAGTGTTGAAAGGCTATAGTGTCCGCTTACCAGTTTGACTCATGTTAGGAATTTGTCCTTACAGAAAAAGAGCTCTATACACGATTTTGTTGTTGTGCTGCTCCGTCCTCTGTCTACACCTGCATAGTCATCGGCACTACCACGACTTTTTGCCATGTTTGAATGAACTGGGACTAACATTTTGACGAAAAATTCATAAGTCAACCTATCTTTTAATCCAAGCAATAAAAATAGTTTGGTTTATTTTGAGCCAAAGGGGCCCAGCAAGACCTTAATATATGATACATGTATCAGATGCCCTGGAGCTAGAGCTATTCTTTTTATTGTTGGATCAAATCTCAGAGCTATCATAAGCTATAAATTATTAAACTAGAGACCTGCTTTAAAATTTCAAATCAACGCCTAAGCTTCGGCTTTCAAATATCTAGAACTGTATTCTAGATTGAAATTCGAAACATTTGACATGTGAATAAAAAAATTCTTTGTCAACTATAAAAGAATTGACCAAACTCCCAAAGCAGTATATGTGCACAAAAGAAGTTGTATATCCCACTTGGTATAAATGGTATTCGATACGATTTTTTGACAAAGTTAATTATCTTGATTAGCGTAACTGATATTAGCAAACTGATGTGTGGTAAGTGGTAAGTTTTATGACATTTCACTATTTAGTAGATGTGATTTACTCGAACCCGTGAAAGGTACATCGAAGTTAGTTTAGTAGGGGCACTTATTTGAAAGAGAAGATTGTGGAATTAAAAACAAAAGGAACAATAATTTTTTTTTTTTAGTTCGTACTACATTTATTAAAAAAAAATTTGAAAGACATATGTTGTGTTTGTATAAAGACTTTCTAAAGGTTGGACAGATAAAATTATGTCCACTTAAATTATTCAACGCAAAATCTTCCAAACATTAGCCACTGCTTTTAGTTGAAAGATTGTTCAACTAAACAAATGAACTAATTGGGTTTTATAATATTTATATTCGGAAAAATAACCACCAAAATACACGTATTTTTTCTTAATCGATGTGAATTCAATTAGCAAAGAATTTCAGAGTTATTCTTTGACCTTCAACGAATTCACGTTAAGTTGTGCGTATCCAGGCTTTCCAAAAAGATATACATATATAATTTTCCGACCCCAAACTGCCTGATTATGGTTTCTCTCAAAATTAACCCAGTAGTCTAACAAGACCTTAACTGGGATTGTGTAGCTCAATCGTGTCATGTCAGGGTAAATAATTACACACATTCAACATTTACTTCTTACCTGCATCAGACTTACGCACTAAACCTACATAATTGACGGCAGAGACTTTTACAAAAGGTCTATTTAAACTACCTGGGCAGTGATTTATTTTCGTTTCTGTCTAAAAGCAGTATTATTTGCTGTATGAGGATCGATTTGCGACACCTCTTGAGACAATATGTTTTGACTTACGTCCACCAACGATAAGAAGACTAATTGATCACAGACAATGGTAGGCATTTCATCGCACCAATTATTATTCTATCCGGACACTCCGACAGTTTTGTTCCTGTGTGTATCGGTGTCGCCACTAATATTGATAATTTAATCATTACATTTGGGGTTTCTAAATGATATCATCCTACTGCTTTGATTGCCTGGAAAGATGGGAAGGTTTGTGAACGAACGGACGAGCAATTTGGATCTGACTTTCCATTGATTGATTCATTTAACTACCATGCAGTTATTTCTAATACAAAGCAACCGTTTCTCGTCCGCTTTTCGGCGCCGACTGTCTTTGGTCAGACGAATTCTATTAACTCAATATTGGAGTATTTTGAATAGTGAAGACTTCTATCAGTCTGTTTGTCAAAAAAAAAACAAGAGTAACGGGCTATAAAAGGGCCAAGAAACAATGCCATTTATTCCTGTCTATATGAGTCAAGCAGCTCTAGATTATGCACAAGCCAAGTTAAGTTTGATGTGAAACAGGAGATACTCGTTTCTGTAAAGTCAAACACCGTGCTTCTAGAAGCAATAATAGTAATAAAAAAAACACCGCTGTTAGTCAACTCGAATGCTATTTTATGAGTAACACACGATTTGTAGAATCACACAGTTAAAGAACACAGTTAAAGCAAACCTAATTACTTCTGCATATTTGATCTCAACAACAAAAGTAAGGATAAGCTTGGAAGATAGAGAAAATTCATCACCGTGATCCACTGAGTGAGCTAGCCGATGGCAAGCCGTTTTATCACTACTGCCTTCATTCTTTATATGTTGAATTCATTTCCACATATGGTTTTACATACACATGTATGTGAAAAAGTATTAAACATATTTGGACATTTTTTTTACATATGTGAACAAGTATTTCACATATGTGAATCACATATATATAAAATTAATTATTTATTATACATATGTTGAAAAGAATTTCACTTATGTGAAAAAGAATTCGACATATGTAAAATAAACATTTATTAAAAAAATGTGGAAATCTTTTTCACTTATGTAAAAAAAAAAGGTGAGTGGAACTCTTTTGAAGATATGTGAATAAAAGGATACAAGACGCCAATTACACACTTCTCCCTAACAGCCTGTTATTAGCACCAATAAATTTGGTAAAAAAGTTCAATCTTATCAGAAGCACATTCAACCTCTGCGTTCCGCAAAGCATTTGTTTTTTTAAATGAAGAATAAATGAGGAAAACTACATTATTTTGTAGGCCGACAATTGACCTGATTCGTCGGGAAAATAAAATGATGTAGACTACACTAACAGAACGAAATAAGAATTTGGTTTGTCACGCCGTCATGCGAGTGAAATAACCTTAAATACGGCGCTAAACCCCAATCAAGCAAACAAATTA
This sequence comes from Mopalia muscosa, assembly GCA_031763545.1. Taxonomy (NCBI): domain Eukaryota; kingdom Metazoa; phylum Mollusca; class Polyplacophora; order Chitonida; family Mopaliidae; genus Mopalia; species Mopalia muscosa. The sequence continues at coordinate 19,808 of JARFOD010005023.1, read as the reverse complement.
TTGATACTGGAGGTTCATAGCAACATATGCCAAATACGTCACTGCAGAGCCTAGCCTACTGTGATGATGAAATTAATCAGCGCCATGTCAATGACAATGCGATATGCTTACTGAATATAGCTAACTTAAAGGCTCACAATGTATCATTTGTAGTCGGAAATTGGAAGTAATTGTGTATCTATTATGAACTATGAATGTTTGAAGATAAATATTAAGTATACTTTTGTTTAGCCTAATAGATCCAGCAAGAAGTGAACTAAGATCAAGAAAACAAGCAATACTCTGGAATGTTGGAAGTATTTGTTCATATTCTCCAAAGAGCTCCGCCAGATTATTGATGCATAACTGCAAAAGTATAGGAGCCGCAATCAAAACCAATACTAAAACATTTTTTTTACTCTAACTTTTATTTCGCTTGTTATTCAAGAACAAGACCAACTGAACTGCGTACAACTTCGTCGAACTTTTTCCAAACTTCAAGTGATCCTTCAACACAGTTTGGCAGAGACTATATACATTTAAAAATAGTGGATCTGAACTAACATACACAGGCAAATAAAGAATTAACGATTAGGTAGATTTCTTATAAAGGTTATCAGTCACGTAACATTTGGAGGATCATTAAGGCGCTGAGTTTTATACACTTACACTAGACGTGCGCCGCTGGTTTTCTCAGTTAAAGCTTTTAGGAGCAATTTTATGGACATAGATGATAGTCAGTCGGCCAGTCAGTCAGTTCCAATAGTCCCAGCCACACATGTCTCTTTGTATCATTAAGTTATCTTCACTGTTAACAACATAGGGACAGGAATCTGTTACTGTATTTTACATTAACTCCTCACATCGATATTTCAGTGGACAGAACGAGAAAAGCGCCCGGGATAGGATAATAATAGGTGCCATAAACTACCTACCATTGTCTGGCGGTGGTAAATTAGTACTACTATTGGACAGACGTTAGTCAAAACCCACAGTTGTAAGTGGTGTCACAAACAGATCATTGTAGAGCAAATAATACTGCTTTTAGACAAAATCGAAAACGAATCACTGCTTATGTATTTGTATATAGACAATGGTAAAAGCGGTAATTATGGATCGTTTTGGCTCAGTGCATAGTCACGTGCTAAGCATTAAGTGGGCTTTATGTGTGTTTAAAAGTGCGACATGGTTGGCTAGGCTATCATCGCACCGAAACTGTTACCCAAATCCCAATGGACGTGCGTCTGTAGAACCAGTTTATAGACTATGGAAGTATAACTTACTCGCTGACAGAAAATTATGGATTTGATAACTGGAGCATATAACAATTTGGAGGAATTGCTAATCTAACAAATTAAATTTGTTCTTCAGTTTCCATTTAGAGACACTCCCAATCCCCACATTTGATGTTTCTAACTATTTTAAAATAATTATGTTGAATTATACATTGGCTAATGATCACACCATAAGCATCCATCTTACTGCAATTTTCTCATAATTAAATATAATTTTTATAAACAAATAAAAAAAAAACTTGATCCTCATAACGTCGGCCATGTAACGTCTTTCCAGGGGTCAAATTAAAACAATTCTGACACCATCTCCATTTAGCTTCATAAATAGAATGTTCCTGATTCTTTGACACCTGGTCTCAAACTAACAGCTATTGAGTGTAAGTCCTAAAAAATCAACAAAAAACAACATATTTCGCAGAAAATTGTTGCTTCCTACTGTTTTCAAGGTCATTATAACTTTACTCTTTCTGCTGTGGCATACTCAAATTGAAATGGCCCTTCTTCACAACGGCATGGAAACAATGTTTACGGGCTTTGATCATAAAGAAGTAAATGGTCTTATAGTTCTAATTTCTCCAATAATCAAACTGACCGGAAAACTTAAAACACCGAAAAAACTTTTATTCCCTTATAAAATTATTGCTTTTTGATTTTTGACCAGGAGCTCAATTGTAAAATGCCTTCAACAATTGGATAGTAAAACACACCCCGTTTTTCAATTCCCGTGCATTGTAATCGTACGTTCACTGATCAACACCTATTTATATGTACTAATGAATTCGTTTGAATCTTGAGACAAAATGAGTAACATTTGGGGTGCTCCAGACTGCAGTTTATGTAATATCTAAGGCCGCGACCGATAACTGGCTGTCTGACAAAACATTTTGTCCGGAACAAATCAAAGCTTGTAGAGAGATTTAGGCCAGAAACGGCTAAAAGAGAAATATAATTTGGCGTTTAAACCTCAATCCTGTTTTGGCAACCCTAGATAAATGGGCATTCTTTAACCAGAGGCTATAAAGAAAGGATTTGTATATACCCATGCTTAGTGAGAGTGTATTATCGATGTATTGTTTTGCCACAAAAACGACACAAACCTGCATTTATCTCCCCTTCCATTGAATCTGTCGACTGACTTGGGCTGTATGTGGAACAAAACAGTTCCCAACATTGTAAAACGTTGCTATTGACGTAAAAATGTCAACTAGCTCCGATGCACTGGGAACCATCAATCTAAATTGCGTGTGATACGAAATGAATTGTCATTATCTTTTTCCCAACTGCTTCGGATCAAGAAAAAAACGATGAAGATTGTAGAAAAGATAGGCACGACCAAAATAAAGACAAAAAAAAATGAAGGACGAAAAAGAAAACGAGACGGAAGGAAGGAAGAAGAAACAATATTAAAGCGAGCGTATCATACCCTCTCGTTGGCGGGAACACAGAGAAGGGTTGTTCTCACTTGATACTCTTAAGTGGTCTTTAGTACAATCGTATTATCGCAAGAGTTTCTATAGTGGACGAGACTAAGACAATTCTTGTAAGCTGTTCTAGTTCTTTGCACATTAATTTCTGCTAGTATTTGGGGCGACGTTTGTCACATATCAGCCAATAAAAGAAATGAAATACAAGATGGTGTATCTTAGACTCAATGTATCGACGTAGGAAGTAGAATCGATTATATTTTAGAAAGTCTTTAGTAGTAAAATGTCAGGGAAATAGACTGTCGGCAGTGAGGGAAATGCACGTCACAATAAATTTGTAGGATTGGGATTTTGCGCCGTACCTGACATTATTTCAGGCATTTGGAGGCATATCAGCCCAGTGGGGGTAAGTAAACCACCCACCATATGACTGACAACAGACAAAGACAAGACAGGACACTACAAGACCCAAACAGATAGGTCATGTGTCCAGACAGCCGCCTTATAATAGTTGAGAAAACAATAAACCCTTTAATGTGCCAGACTCTTTTGGGGGAAAACAGTTCCTTAAAAAGTCGGCCTTTTATTTCATAACTTTTGCTCAATTTAAAATTATATAGCTTCATTTATTTTGAAAATACATAATCTAATTCATCTTGTTTCATAGAGAAAATTTGCCATAGGCCTGTTGATGGCTGATTATCCTTCCTCCATCTGAAACGGTTTTGACATATACTGTAAGTAATATTAAGTTGAGGCTATTTTCTATAGAAAATCGATACGGTAGAAATATTGTAACCAGTGAGAATATTAAAGGGCCAGTACTCCTCACGCCCATTCCTCTCGCTCTGGCTACCATGCATGGTGTTACCGGTATTTCTCGGCGATGAAGGAACATCAATATTCTTACAAGAGCTTATCGACGTATTATTATGATAATATTGTGTCACATTGGCATTTAACTTCGAGATTTTCGCCGATATTTTGGTGCCGGTGAACCGTCTTTGTATTTCGGTAGAGAAAAACTGTCTGAAGCATTAACTTCCGCAATGAAAAGCTCAGGAGAGTTTAGCGGCTCAGTCTTGATACAAAAATATAAATAAAAAGTCAGAATTCCACGGCATGACCTTGTTACGAATAAAAATAAAAAAAAACAACAAACAATACAGCTCGGTCTTTTTAGGAATAATAAATAATAACAGGACAGAATTCTACGGCATGGCCTTGTTACGAATAATACAAATAACAATACAGATTTCAGCGGCTTGGTCTTGATACTAATGATATAAATAACAAGTCAGAATTCCACGACATGGTCTTGTTACTACTTATATAAATAACATGACAAAATTCCGCTGAGAGGCCTTGTTACGAATTATATAAATAACAAAATAGAATTCCTCAGTCGGCCTTGTTACAAATAATATATATATAAAAAAGACAGAATTCCTAGGCTCGGCCTTGATACGAATAATATAAATAAAAAGACAGAATTCCACGTCTCGGCCTTGTTACGAATAATATTAAAAAACAAAACAGAATTCTACGACATTACCTTGTTACCCATAATAAAAAAGTACAGCCTATATTTCTAAGTAACCACAGTAGTGTCTTGTTTTGTACACTTATTAACCCATACGTAAGGGATTGAGTCCGGATTAATTTTGTCCGAGGTAGTTGTTGAAAGTAATATGTCTTATTTTCAAAATAAATTATAGACGTTTCAATATACGATGACCACGAGCAGCTGATGTCTAGTTCAACTAGAGAATTTCTTAATACATTTGTAAATACTTTATTCACTTTAATACTTAGCATCAATCGTTTTCAATAATAGCCCTAACTGTCTGGAACCAAAAGTCTATTAAACTAGTTAAGATACTTCTACTGGAACCTATCGTATATCACAGTTCGATTCTTATTTATAGTTAAGAAAGTCTATTATTTAATTTGAGCACGTATAGAGAGGTAACCCTCCATCGAAGTAAATCCGAACACACTTCTGGAGCTGATTTGAATGTTTTCATTTGTTGGTATATTTTTGTCAGATTTTTGTTTTGTGGTAACTTCTTTATTTCAACAAAACATTTGCGCAATTTTAAGAATAATTGATTTTTTGTGTCATTTAGAAAAATAGTGCAGTTTGAAACCTGTAATGTAACCGAACCCATGACCCACATTTATCTTTGCAAGTTTACGTTATGAAAATAATGATAATATCACTGGCCGGAAGAGTTACGGTTATACGTTTTTTTTTAAAATTAAATCTGTCAAACTTTTAGATTTTAAAGTCGTGAAACGATTTTAATTTTGTTTACTATGAGCATTTTTTTTAAATAGCTTAACTTCCGCAAAGACCGATTGGTAGTATAATTTTTTCCCCAATATTCGATCAGCCTCACTTATATAAAAATAGCTGAACAATAGATATCGGTTCCAACGCATCAAATATCATTTTCAATAATGGTTTGTATCAAATGCAATAAAAATATTAGCTATCCATTACTGTCTTTGTTTCTTCCTGTTCTTCGCCCCCTCTCAGTGTCGTGCAGAATTTAAAGTTTTCGTTTGCTATTCTATTTAGTGACGCCAATCGCTGTATGTAGGTAAATCAACAGCCAAGGAATGTGGGCGAAGTGTGAACATGTTCGATGTTCAACCTATGAATTGGTGAAGTCGATAGTTCCACCCACTGTCAATGTCCACAGTAAATTCTGTTTGGCCAATCGGAGAGATAATGTATGAATGAAGCAGTCGTGACTGCATGATAATCCGTCAAATTGTACCGTACGCTTGAGCCATACCTTCATACCCCGCGCATACAGTATTCATAAAGGCAGCCGATATAGTCTCACACTACGCATTCTCGCTGTGGAAAAACGATTGTAAACGAGGAGATTGTTCATGCTAGGAGGGGGACGCGCGGAACTGTTGACGGCTGTACTTAAGATCAAAGACCAAGAGCTTTCCATGGCACTACACATCTAAAGACGATCAACGCTGATGATTGAAAAACGGATTTCTTAAAGAACTTTAAAAGCTTATATTTCTAAGAAGAATTTCGAATTGTTGCAATTTACAATACCTGTGAATGTATTAAAAAAAACACCTTGCCATATTATTAAAATTATTTCGATTCAAGTCAATTCGCCTATCACATAAGATAGTTCCATTTGGGTGAAGAGTGAAATCGTATGTAACACAGTGCTATCGGGAAGAGGTTTAACTTCGCTGACGGAACATTGTGACGAACTTTACCAGTTACCAGCGTGAACAGTTCAAAAGCAAGCAGAAGCCAGCAAACTTACAGGTAAGCTTAACTCGTTTGATATTATATATCTGATCATAAGAAACACATTCTCTTACCCCTTGATCAATGTTACGAAGTCGTTAATTTCGCACGAGTGACTATATATAGTTTTTGAATTTTAGGGAGAGATATTTTGACTGCCTCCAGTGATTGCAACCACGGGACTCGAGATAGCCAGGGCAAGCCTGGCCTCATGTCTACCTTTTAACATAATACACCTTTTAAGTTACCTAAGATTAGGTCATTATCCAGACAGGTGCAAACCGCTATCCAAACCAACCTATATCCATTCTGACACGAAGCCTTTAGGTCGCGAATGCCGCAACCTATATTTAAAAAAAATCCAATGTTAACTATCTGCCTTTAACTATCTGTCATTCCAGAAGAAAAGAATTGATCACAGTTTTTAAGATTATTTTTCTTTATGCTTCTAGAAAAAGTGTTTTTAACATACGGACATATTTGGCCAAACAGCTTATACATTTGAGACCATTATTCGCAGCTGCACAACAGCTGCTCGATGTGCTTCTATAGTAAGATACACAAAGCAAGTAGCTCACGACACAAAGAGTTCGATAAATGCTGACTAAGATCTTTCCTATACCAATCTTATACTTTGTCATCACGAAGCCGTAACTATGGCAAGTGAAATTACTCTGAATTTGTTCCATTATGATTAACCCAACATAAGGTGTTTTTGTTTGTAAAAAGTTAAGGGCTTATTGGACACTGTTGTCATTTTGGTGGATGCGTACGTTTATACTGGCGCATCTTAGAAACTCGTAAGCCAGCCCTCGTGCGATTATGTGTATCCAGCTCACCCAATTCACACAACTGGCTCCTTCAATCGGGTTTATATTTTTTATCAAAAACGTTAGAATTATTATATTCGAGTCAGCCGTGGTAACAAAATGTTCTGTTCAAGTTACGATGAACATTTAGCATGTGCGGTTGACTGACCACTCTTTAGTATTTTTGGTAAATGTAGTTTAAACGTGATTAAGCTAATCACGGTGACAAGTGCAATGAATACGGTTGCACAAAGGGGTTGCACAATCAACTAGTTGTTAACAGCAGTGACAGCGAATTAAAAAATGTGTATATTTTGTTAAAGAGGACATCTAATCTCATCCAGGGTCTTACCACGATTGCATTTAAGTAATAGGCCTATTGAATGACAAATATACTGCCGCAACTTTTGCTTTAATGGACGCTATGAGATTCAATTAAAATCTCAAATACAATGATTTACCTTTAATGTAATGACACGACTATGGTTTGTCAAGAATTGGAATGACATACCAACCCTGTTTCTGTAATTGACTTAGCAAATCTTTATCTACAACGACAAATCTAAGGTTTTGTACTCGAATAACTGATGTGACAAAACACTGTTTGAATTTGTCCTCACTGACGGGTATTTCACGACGGGGATGATTACTTGTCCAGGTTTGCAGATGAACGAAGATCCTTCAGTCTAATCCCATCCCAAGAGTTTTGGAATTGACAAATAGCAGAAAAAACGTGAGGATGAGTCTGAAGTTAATAAAACATTGGTGTAAAGGATAAGGATAAACGGGATGAGAAACCTATACGATCGACTTATACCTTTTCTTTGATTTTCGCTACCTGACGTCATAAATTTCCCGATGGAATAATGTGTGGGTTTGTGGTTGTTTTACGAAATGTACCAAGCTGAAGTTTATGGACAAGGCCAATGTTTTATAGGAGACATATATTCTCAAGCGGTATCAACTGCCCACTTCTACCATTTCTGGATGTCGCATTATTATCAAGTTGAGCTGGTCAGTGGCCAGAGCAGTCCAGCATCTCAGAGTCGAACATCATATAGTCAATCAACCGAGAGTCAAACATCACTTAGTCAAATAGCCCATAGTCGAACATCCCTTGGTCAAACATCTCACAGTCGAACATCCCAGTCAAATATAGCATAGTGTCAAACATCCCAGAGTTAAATAACACAGAATCGAACCTCCCAGTCAAATATATCATAGTGGGAAACGTCCCGGTCAAATATATCATAGTGTCAAACATCCCCGTCAAATGTACCATAGTGTTAAACATCCCATGGTCAAATAACCCAGACACGAAAATCCAAGTCAATAACTCATGGTTAAACATCCCAAGGTCAAACATCCCAGAATAAAACAAACCAGAGTTAAACATCCCAGTGAAACCCCCCACAGCAAAGGGCCGAGCATAATACAGTCGAAAATCATTGGCCTACTGGGATGAACCAAACTAGTCCACGAATTGATGTACTCACCAAACATGCATTGCGTTGTTCCATAAACCAGCTGTGTTGACATGAGCGTCTAAGTGACAGAGCGTCTATTGGTGTGAAGAACCCATGACCAAGCCCGTCATTACTTTTGATACGCATACGCGATAGCCCCATAGCGTACGTTCAAACATTGCCATCTCAAGAAGACCCCGAAAAAGAAAGTAGACGAAAAACAACTACTAACATGGGGAACGCTTTCTCTTAGAATACCGTCATATCATTCTGACGACAACTAAAGAACTATGGGAAAATCCTTTAACCATTGTTGGAAGTAAATAAACTGCTCGAGGAGAGCTTCGTGGATCGAAAAATCAAAGAGTTGAAGCAAAATATGTCTCTCTTTTTCATGTTGGTCAATTAGATTTAAAAATATTTGTATAAACGATATTCACAGCTAGTATAGCCGCCATGACATGTCAATCAATAGTATTGTTGTTTCTGTTTGTTCTCTTTAACTAAATTGTAATGGTGTCAGAATTGGTCAATTACACAGGTTCCTCAGGACCATTGTATCTTTATCGATGGCACGATCGTGAAAACAGTCACGATAAAGGACACAAACGCGGTTCTTATTTTGCTATTTACTTTACGAAACGCGGTTGATATGTGGCATAATTGAGAGTTTATAGGACTGAACACTGTAACCGGAACCTAGGGTGCTTTTGCATTGTTGTCTTCAAAGGAGTGCAAATACAATAGCTCAAAGCAGAATCTATGTGTTTATGTATAATCCATAAAAAAACAATTTCCGTAGTCAATAGGGTAATATTAAAAAAAGGTTAAAAGAATAATAATAAAAGAAGTCAATGCGCTCGGCGTTTTGACACATTTAGGGTACGAATGATTATCAAATACTTTCTAAGATAGCAATCATGAATGGTAATAATTGTGGCTTACACGTTAAATGATAGTTATGGTGTTATTTTATGATGTTATGATAGTTACCATTAGACCTCTTGTCATCGAGCGAAAGAGCTGTAAAGAGAGTGTGCGCGTGCAGCCATTAAGCCAGTCATGATATGGCATACGGACTTGCCTGGTTTTGGGTATAGATACACTCAACGTCACGAGCTTGATTAAGTTAAAGTAGTAAATAAAATATGTAATCTTGCAAATAAAAAATTAAGCAAAGATTTTACGATATAAAGGAATATTTAAGCCATACTTGTTTGTTGTCACTGTTTCTTACGTCACTGTTCTGACACCTGTCGTGGCGCTATGGCTTTTGTCTGGAATAAGAGGGTGCTAATGAGTTGCCTTGGCTCAGAGCGACTTGTTTCAGTCACACCATCAGTACTCCGGGCAACCATAGAATACAAATATTATCTGTGTTCTTCTTTGCTTGATGCAATTTAACAGACATTCGTTGTCAATCTGCCGGGCAACAGTTAAGTAATCTTATGCTGGTTTTCTTAGGTTGCGAAATCGGGGACAAGAATGAATACGAGATTGTGTTTTGGATTGATTGATTTATTTATTAGAGTTTTGGGGTTTCCATACACTCTAGTCTTGTTATCTAAAAATACAAATAAATCAAATAATCAGACAGTCTCCTTTCCTCGCATTCGATCAACACAACAACTATACATGGTAAGTACGTTAATAAGAATTAACACATTTCGTGCCTACAATTAACACAGAGCGATGCGTCTCAGTTACTATAATAACAACGTGAGTCAACCAACACAAAACAACATTTTTGTATTGAAGAGACTGGCGATTTTGCCTACAAAACAGCAGACATATAATTATCACGTTTCAATGTTGGCTTAAATATGCCAGGCGAATTCAGGCGGATACTTGCAGTTTTTGTATCTAGTTTATGTCTTCTTATGTTTGAGGTATTCGTTTTATACCCGAAAGCACCTCAACATATTTAAGTATTAAGAAATTTTGCTGTGGTGATAAACATAAACGAACACATAAAGCGTCTACAACTACCAACGTCACTTTGGTATTCAGAGACGAAATGTAAGGGGGGTAACATTAAACCAGGTTTTACCTTTTACATTCTATTCATCTGGGAAAAGCCACGGGGTGAGAGAATTCAGGCGTTATTAAAGTGCCATTCATAGTAAGTCAAGTAAGTTTGATTGGTATGCACCCCGGACTAAGTCATGACGTTGCGAAGTTCAGGCGTCGTTAAGGTGTGATTCACAATATGTGAAGTAAGTTTGCTTGGTATGCAGCCCGGATAAGTCACGACACTGAAGAGTTCAGGCATTGTTAAGGCGTGATTCATAGTATGTGAAGTAAGTTTGGATGGTATGCATCCCGGACAAGCCATGGTACTGTTGGAGAGTTTAAGCGTTAAGTTTTGATTCACAACAAGTAAAACTGATTAGTTTGGTTAATACGAAACCCAGACAAGCCACGACACTGAAGAGTCCAGGCATTGTTAAGGTATGATTCATAGTATGTGAAGTAAGTTTGATGGTATAAGATGGTATACATCCCGGACAAGCCATGGTGTTGGAGAGTTCAAGCGTTGTTAAGGTTTGATTCACAACAAGTAAAGTTAGTTTATTTGGTACGAAACCCGGACAAGCCACGGCGATAGAGGTTTCAGGCGTTGTTAATGTGTGATTCACAATATGTGAAGTAAGTTTGGTTAGGATACAACCCGGACAAGTCACGACGCTGAATAGTTCAGTCAGGCGTAGTTTACGCATGATTCACAATAAGTAAGTTTGGTTGAATCATGGTTTTGGTCGTAATACGCTTCAGTTTATGAATTAATTTGTTTTGTTATATCTGGAAAATGAGGGTTTTTTTTTTACGGAAGTGGTTGGAATATCTGTAATAATTACTTAAGTTAAAAGAGATTTTCATAAGGGCTTTCGAAACATTTTCTCATTTCATAAAATTAGTAAGAACCTAAAAACCGTTTAATGAATAGTTTTGAAATTTAAGCGGCATTATAGCACAAACCCAGCGAACAACATGAGATCACGAATTTGTGCAGGTCGTTAAACGCGGATTTGCCTCATGAGTACGAAATCATTACTATTTTTTGTAGTGGGAATAGTTCATAACGCAACTCGTTCGTCTACTGCCAAAGTGACGCTTTATACATGATTGTAACGAAAAGCTTTTATATGTTAAGCGCATATACTCATGAACTTGAATGCTCCGTGCGTTGCGTTCTATAAAGACCGAGGAAAAGAGACAAATTTCCTTTACATAACCTCTAGTTTAACATTGCTTTTATACGAATTACCATTATCCCACTCTTACAATGTCTAAATATTAATATACAAATATTACATTTTGAATAAATGAAGAGAGGACACTTTGTGTGCTACCACCGGGATTTGTTTTTGGGATGACTGAACAAACACTCTACTGACTGAGCTAATAGATTTAACGTTAAAAAAGAGATATTATTTGCAGATATTTTACTTATGGAAAGGGACATGATGTGTAAAAGACATTTGTGTTGGTTTGTTCATGCTCAAGGGAGCCACGCAAGCGTTGTCGACATTAGGATATGTAAGTCCTGTTCTTTTAGACTTAACTTCCGGGTACCTCGTTCAAAATCTGTCCCTGTTGTTTGAAGACCGTTCTTTCAGAGCCATATTTAATGCTGCTGTTGGGTGCAGTTGTTGGACTTTTTAACTTTTTTCTTGATTCGAAAACTAGAAAGGATGTAGGAGGTAACCGGAAGTGGGGTGACTTCCCGCGCCAATGAAAAACACATTAACATGGATCATTTGAGCACTAAATGACATCTAAAGTAGGCTAAAAGAATTGTAAAAGCGCTATCCCCAGCAAGATTAGTAAATATTTTACTGTCGTCTTGTGTAGTTTTTTTAAGAGTTTATGCAATATAACAATAAAACAAAGCCAGCGGGTAGAAAACAAAGAGTATTACACAATGTGTGTAGATCGTGCCAGATCTTGTATACAAAGAACAACAACAACACATTTTATAGCGAAGACTATTCATGATTGGATGCGGTATGCATTGATAAAGAATGTCGGTTAACCAGCGAGAGCTTGTTTTTTCTGTTCCGTTAAAGGTAACCGAACATTGATTCTCTCGAAAACAAAGCCAACTAACTTTGGCCTTTATCTTGGAGTCATTTGTTCAAACGTCAAAATCATAGTCGTATATTGATAGCTGAGACAAGAAACACAATGGGCTTTGTCTTTATAGGATGTAAACAAAGGCTGACATTTTTTAGTCGTAAAATCTTTTGACTTCTCGTAAAGTACTCTGCCCGGTAAAACAGGTGGGTAAACAAAGCCTTTGACAAATACATCGATTTTTCTACCTACCATCAGTGCACAATTAGTGGCTTACAAAGGGTTAAGTAAGGTATTTCCAGTGTGGCATCTTATACAAGAAAGAACGTCGGATAAGCGGATGGTTCTCTCGTCAAGCTAACACCATCAAAAAAAAACATTGTATTTCGAGTATTCTTTGTGGGAGCAGTACATTCAACGCACCATCTTAAAGTCTTAACAATCTCAGTAAATGGAAACCGGTATTGTTTACATATGTGAGTTCCGACACATTATCTCGCTCGTATTAAACAGTGTAAAACACCGTGCAAATATTCCTATCGATTATAGTGCGTATACGATATAACACTCAGCAAACAATAGGTTGAAATGTCTTTTCGAAATGCATGGAAGGTAAGTTTCATGTTCTATGGGAGCCATTTCAAATGACTTTGTATAAAACAGACCAAACTAAATCAAGGCTTGGTACATGTAAAGGTCAAGCGAAATAGCCAGAATCCCGGCCAAAATGAAAAGAATTAGATTTAGCCCCGGGGAAAAACGTTACTTGGACAAACAAAGTAATACATGTTTTTCTATTGAAGGGGTTCTTTTTGTTCGTGTAAAGCCATGGAGCAGAAGTAAAAACGACGTGTGCTCAGTTTCTAATTATTTTCACATGCTTTAGTAGTTTATTAGTTTGATTGGGTTTTATTTACTTGGGATTAGTTCATTTATCATTCACTCAATAGCTGATGGGACCATTACTCGAAGTCACTTGCAATTTTTAATCAAGAGGAAGAAATCAAAGTAATCAATATTTAAAACGTGGAAACTATATTAATAGGAATATTCTTAATTTATTTTTAACCTACTACGACCTGGCCATCACAGCCCTCCGCCAAGTGTCATTGAGAGACATTCTACTATACTCTTTATTTCCAAATATGAAATCACATTGTTACATGTGGGACCTATGAGCATATCGCGAAAGGCAATACTTATTCATATCAATTTTATATACATGGACACTTTCTATAACGGCAGAGGACAAGATACAAATTTGCTTTACATGTCATTGAACACACGTACACAGAGATCTATATAGCTGACAATTGTAAAACCTGGTTCTGGAGTGTCTATAATGCTTCTAAACCTATGTACATATTGATATGCTCTCTACATCTTTTAAATTTAAAACCATTCGATCTGAACCATTATACAGGGCTTCTGCATCGTCTTATTGTGTTGTGTCGAGGACTGGCTTGAGTCACGTAAACAATTAACCTCTGCCCAGACGTACCGTTGAACAATCTATATATAGCAGTACTAACTATGCCGGGTTCCCCTGAAGGAAGAAAACGCGGATGATCATAAACAAAAACACATCGATGCCTAAGGATTGTCCTGTTAACTTTGCTCGCTTGAGTGAAGTTGCGCGACTTTTGCCTTTGTATTTAACCCCCGTCCAATAGTTGTGTGTGTTTGCTCAACAGTGATCTGGATAAACTATATTTGCTCAAGGACGATTAGTTGCTGATAGCATTTTAAATTATTAAAAGTACTGATTGATTGGTTGGTGTTTAGTGACCTACACACTGGTACATTGGTCACCCCAAGGAACTGAACTTTAACTCTGAGTAGCCGACAACTCAACTATAAAGTATGGAATGTTTTGTTGCTACGTTATGATGCTCATCTTGCGCTAAAGTAAAGCCACCATATCTGTTGTTCGAAGTGTATTGGCGTGAGCGAGACGGTCTATTAGCGGTCGAATATCCCTGGTTTATCTTTGGATTACTTTATTTCAACCAAAATTTAACTTTGAGCAACCAATAGAACAGAAAATACGATTGGCATAAGCTACGCACATGTGGTTAAAAAAAGGACCGGAACAAGTCTAAGCAATAACTTCTAGCGAGCTCTGTGGCTAAAGGTAACTGTACACTGGGCTGCGCAACCCACCATGAGTCAGAAAACCGTTGCATCCGGCGTATCTAAGGAAACTACGGTGGTTTTTACTTGTTTTCTTATGGATGAACCCCCCTGTGCTCAGTGGCCAACGTGAAAGACAATTGAATACAACGTGAAATATGAATCTGAGAAACAAACCAAGCGATTCCTTGTGTCGACAATTATTGCTGATTATTAAACCCCAAGTAAACCCTGTATTATACTTTCGAAACATATCTGTTTTAAAGGTGTTTTACTCTAATTAAATGAAAATATATGTAACATCATTTTGTATGGCTCTTTTTTTTTGCAGCGACATTGACCGTTTCGATGTGGCTGGATTGAGCGTTGTCATGGCAGCGCTTGAGGGTGGGTGAATCGGAACGCAAAAAAGATCGACTGGAGGCAAAACCTATATTCTAATTGTTTAAAGGGGATAAAATCAAACACAATGAACCGTTACGGATAATAAATTCTCAAAGACATTTGCGCAAAGTGTAGACAATGTAGGATCTTCCTGCAAGCTCGTTTGCCCATTCACCTGCATCTAATGGCATACGAACGTTCATAAATATCCGTATGCCTTTCAACGAACATCAGTAACTCATTGTATACGGAATTTACAATTTATACAATGTCGATTATTCCACTCCGTTCCTTTCCGTCACGTTCATCCTTTATTTTATTTCGGAATCTCATTGTAAATATAAGACCGGTTCTAATATTTTAGCATTTATGATATTTCATAAACCTAATTTCGATATCCTGCGGTTATATAATTGTGGTTACAATTTCGGTCAACATTCACACACAACACACCTCTTCTTTCTGCAAAGTCCTAGTTTTGTGTAACCGTTTTAGTGATATTGTTCTCTCAGGTAAAGCAGTAAAATAGTTGAGAGTGTCGCTTCCATTATAGCTATAGCACACGATATATCCGCATATAACTGAAATATTTCTTAGAGATTTGTCGTATCTTGTAATAGATGATTGTACTGACATCTTACTTTAATAGGTTAAACATGGCATGGAACAATGTAACGCTATTAAAGTAATTTGTCAAAAGCTTTTAAGTTGGAAAGCAGCTAAATCCTTCGACAATAGAAACCATCCGCATCATGCAATTATTACCCGGCTACAGTGATCATGAGATTCACTCAAATTCAATAAAAGTAAGTACATTTTAACAACTAATGGAGAAGTCTAAAATTCATTTGATTGTTATACTAATAAAATTGCCATTGACCATACAATGGGGTATTTATTTCTATGATGTATTGGGAGCTAAGTAACGCGTATTAAGTGGACATTGTGACGTCACTTTCCATTTAGAACAATTACCTACAAATTGAAGGGACACAAGTTAACGATGCGAAAAGTACTTAATTTATTATAAATAGCTACTCTGGAAACAATACATACTTAATATCCATTGGACAGTTCCTGGGTTAAGTCGGTGATATATTTGCAGTACAATTATACTAATACTATGGCTAATGTTGCAAAGTATTTTTCTGTTACAAACCATGCTTTCAGGAATCTAACTAAAATGGAAACGATCTTGCTGAAGAGGCAGCTCAAGCGCTGCGTGACGAGGCATATACCATACCGGGCGCCTTGTAAACAAAATGAGAAATCTCCGACACACTTCTCAACAGGTTTAGAGGCACAGTTGTCCGATAATGGTATTAATGGTCAAGTTATTGACTGGATGTTTTCGAAACCAAAAAGTATTTCCAGTTATGTGAATAAATGTTATTACGTCAATGCACGCCAAATGATTATTCGTAGTCACTAACTCGCTTCAGATGCTTTCTCAGTGAAACCCTTTGCCTTAAGTCATTTGGGCTTTTAATAATGCTTAGTCGATTGGCCCTTGGCCAATAGCTGCTTCTGAGCGTCTTTTTAAAATATAAGTAGCTTAGTTTGCAGACACCTACAAAAAAGACCCGTTCAATTTCATCACGACAGGGAGTCTGTTATCGCACATAATGACGCCTGCTGCTTGGGGCCTTTACATATATTTGTACATACATATTAGGCGAAACTTCCTGTATCAGATCATTGGCAACTGTCACTTTCCTTAGCGGACATATTCATTAGTTAACCTATCCTTCTTTGAAATATCCAATTGCAGGATGATATAGGCCTAACATATGCCGAATATCTTGTTTGTTACAAATTTATCACATATTGGTTATACCACGAACATAATAATTGTGCTTACCGTCTCTCTAGATGTTTCTGGGTCTCCCATGGCAACACGAGATTAAAATCTATTTAGAAACCTGTATTCGGAAGTTTAAAAACATGAATTGATTCATCGTTTGTTATTAAAGGGGAATCTCTCTTACAGTTTGAGTGCATTTTTTTTTAAATACAAGAAGTTTAATATCCGGACTTTTTCATTTTTGTCACCTTCCCTACTGTAAAATGAATCAGATCTTAATATAATATATATCTGTTATCTTATGGATCCTACAACTGGTCCTGTTTATTTGACGTTAACAAATAACAGAAAACAGCTGAAAATTCTGTTTTTTTTTATTATTTGCACTCAACTTATACTGTGCTGACAGCGCTCACATGAACCGATAAACCTATGGATTTTCAGAAATAAATATCGGTTCCATTAAAGAGATAGCACTGAAGATATTCGAATTAGAACGTTGTTATTTCGTTCAAAGTTCTCTTATCTTGTTCTAGAGGATTGGATCGAGATCTTTTTTAATTGCTTATGCATGGCATTGGGCATTGTTTGGCTGTCAAGTTGTTTCTTTAAAGCTTTTAAGACAGTAAAGCAGGATATTCCTTAGACAATGCAAATCGCCCACACAATGTCCATATTAGCCTGTTATAGTGGAGATAAGAGAATCACAGAAATTCAATAAAAAAAAGTCCATTTTATCAACGACAAGCGATTTTTGAAACTCAATTGATTGCTATTCTAGTTAACTTGCAAGTGACCACAGACTGGTATAATAATAATGTGCTGCACTGGGAGCTAATGAGGACTTCGGGTGCGATTCAGAGGTCAATGCGTGGGGTAACTTATCTCCTTTTGGTGACGGTTAATAAGTTTGAGACCCACCAATCGATCTTAGTCTTGCGAGAGAGTCAAAAACGCGTTGACTTTTTTTTTTTGACAATGTTTTCATTCCAGTTTTCACGGTATTGACGTAGTAAAAAGTGGATAAAATGCAGTTAATTAAACAGAAACCTTTTTAATCGTGTTAAATCTGGGATAAAATAAACCCACTTTGGGTTTTCTTCCTTCTGAACTTTCTCCATTGAGACATTTAAGCTCAAAGTAGGCTACAGTTGTTGGAAATTTTAAAGTTAAGTTCGGCATTTCTTTGGCAGTTATTTTATTTGTGACATTGAGGCCTGGTACACTATACAATATTTCCTCAAATTATTGATTCAGAAACCAGGCGTATCTTTAGACAATGGACACCTTCTACTCCATGGCTTATTACAGTACCACATTATCACCCGATAAAAATTGGATGTAACAATTGCATGGTTTAAATAAATGGATTTCACGACATATGGAGATGTGTGAAATTCATTTGATTAGAATTTTATTAAAATTTCCAAGGCCCATTAAATCTTATATGTAATTCTACGCTTTCTCGGGGCTACTGAATGCAATGCTAATTGGACATTATGACCTCACGTCCAATTTACAACAATTAACAACAAATCGAAGCTACCAAAGTAAAAGCACCGAACAGTCCTAAATTTAACTTTAAATGGCTACCTTGGAAACAAAACGTACGTAATATATTTCCACACGTCATTTACCAAGTCGTTAATACATATGGAGGGTGAATACAGAACTATATAATGATGCGAAGTGATATTATCTTTTGTTAGTATGATCTAGATAAGAAATGTTAGTTATTCATGGAATGAACGTCGCTCTTCACTCAATTGTCTTCAAATTAAATACCTAAGGTAGATCAGGTAGATCTGGGCAACTTGACACATTTTTTAAAAAGTGACATTCCAAGGTAGTCACGCATAGGCTTAAGTAATCTAATGATAAATTTGATGGAAATTCTTAGCATAAATTATTTCCTATTTGTCATCAAGATTATTCATTTCCTGCTATCCGAACAATTTTTTTTAACTCTTTATTTTGATCAATTTACTTCCAATGATTATTTACAGATAATTGACATTACTAACTGGTCTACAAATTTTGAAATAAGATAGTTTTCTCACAGACAATTATTTCTATTTTTGTATTGTTTTGTCTGAGAACTATTGAGCATGTGCTATTTTTGCTTGACTTTTGAATATAAGTAGCTGGGTTTGCAGACACATAC
Organism: Mopalia muscosa; assembly: GCA_031763545.1. Taxonomy (NCBI): domain Eukaryota; kingdom Metazoa; phylum Mollusca; class Polyplacophora; order Chitonida; family Mopaliidae; genus Mopalia; species Mopalia muscosa. The sequence continues at coordinate 981 of JARFOD010005023.1, read as the reverse complement.
CAAACCCAGATTGTCAATGACGTGTGTTGCTTGTGTCTTTCGAACCAATAATAGCCTTCGTACATATATATTTATCTCAATTTATGAAGTGTGACTAGCGAGTTCGATAACGAGCAGCCGAGTTTAATCCCCGGACTATTCACTTTCCATCACGTCCCCCCTTGAGTTCAGATTGAGCTGTATAACGAACTGGTTCCGGTTAATAGAGTGAATATATGATATCCGATAGTTTATACATCTCGTCCCTGTCTGACCGTGTTCTATTACTGTTATTAGTAATTCTGTAACCATTAACATCTAACAGAAAAAAAGAAGTGCTATTTTTTATTTGCACTTAAGCGACAATATTCTGACAGTTGTCGAAAGGACAGACAAAGCAGTAAATTGGTCAGTCATAAATATCGCCTGGATTTAGGAAGTATTGCACAAGATATCCAATGATAACATTGTCTCTACTTTGAGTATGTTGTCAGCGGGCTTCGGATGAACGTCTTTCTGTGATGACTTAGGCCTGGTATCGATCATGCTATGCTATCAAGTTATTTCTCAAAAGCTTTTAAGCTGGGCGTTCTAAACCCCCAGACAATATAAACTGTCCAAATTCACGTGTATTTAATTCAATTCAATGACTAATGAAGAAACCCTTCGATTGCTTTTCCGAAAGCATTATGAATGGCCATGTGGTATAACGTATGTCACGTTATTTGTACAACAATTAGCAACACGCTGAAACCATCCAATTTAAAAATCCAAAAGATGCTGTTCAAATATAGATGAAGTTACGTCATAAATTGACATCGCATAGCACATAATTTCATAGCAAAAAGAAGCTGGGGTCGACCACACGAACCTATTATTGATTTGATTCAAAATCTGACATGATCTTAAATTGTTTATTTTTGAATTGTCAAATGCCATTTTGATGAATTACTATAAACGTCCAACACCAACGACAACATTCTTGTAAAGTCGGCCTGAGAT
>JARFOD010005012.1:0-11665 GCA_031763545.1 Mopalia muscosa | reverse complement strand
GCTATAAGAAGAATATTGTTCAAGAAAATACGCTTAAAATTAAACAATTGTTGTATGGAAAAAACCTCGTTTTTAAATTGAGAAATACTTTTATTAACTATTGTAACCAATAGAGTTACTTCCCTTCTTTTTTAAAAGCCAAAGAAAGTTAATTCCCTTGTCTCTCAATTGATTCAATGAGAAAACGCAGGCATAACTTTTTGTTAGGAAAGCGCATTGTTGTTTTAATACATGTATAAGGCGGGAAAACGTAGAGTATTCAGATTTTAAGAAGAAAGTTTGTTTGCTGGGTTTTTTTTAACCTATGTTTGCCCCAGTCATGTAGAACTTACAATTTGTATTAAAATTTGGTGACTGACTCTTTTTAAGCAATCACGGTTCATATTTGATTGTATAATTCAGATATAACATCAAACTCAAAGGTATTTCACTTATATGACCACGAATTGTGCGATGAAACACCGGACGGAACTCTAGTAAAACTACCCCATTGATTGCCGGAAGTAAAAAAGATACCACGATTTCGATTGTCCATTGTGGGGCTCGCAATGAAGCCCAAACATAACTTGACTAAATGTAAACTGATCCAAACTATATTCAATCCTGCATGAACTCGGGGTTTACTTCTAAAACTTCTCCAACCTTTAATCAACATACCATATGAATATACCCATGACTGTTAATTATGTGCCATTGACAACTATCTCTGAAATGAGATTGGAACGTTGTCACTATTAAACCTAGATGCCGTTATCCAATTGAATCTCTTTTATTTGTTCTATATATCTCTTCTATATATCACTTTCATTGATTGGTTGGGTGACTGCTTGCTGGTTTGCTTTGATTGATTGACTGTCTGGTATTTTACACCGTGTTTAAATGTATTTCACTTATATGCCGGCAGTGTATGCCAACAATAATTGACACTAGCACAACCAAGATGTGAACGGTGTCCATAATGCTGAAAAGTACATTTCTCCCCAGTGCTTAGTAAACACAGCAGTGCTATACCCTTCAAACAAACTACCATTAGCCAGAGGGGCGACTTACAGAACTCGTTTTACTCTATACATCCTGACCTTTAAAATATATCTGGATGTCATGCAGCCTTCAATTAGATGGTAGAGCTTGTCCTTTGTCATGTAATGTCGTCACGTCGACAGAGATTGTTTGTTTGATAGGGGTTTAACACTGTACTAAAGGTTATTATACTCACATGACGGTGCCCCAGCCCAATGGGTGAAGGAAATCACCCTCGATACCGCAGATAACAAGAACAAAAAAAACAGGACAGTGACAGAATGTAATAATACAAAGACAACAGTAACAGACAAGCTTCTTGTTGTCTCTTAGCTCTGAGAGCACCAGGGCAACAGGAAGCTCGATCCCAACCCTCCACCGCCTTCAGAGTAGATGCGATTACCAATCCCATAGACAACACAGTCAATACCATTAGAGAAGACCAGAAGTCTAACAAACAGAAGCATGAAACCAGCCATTATTCAATCTGAACGACAATGTGACTTCCAGCGGCCTTTCATACTTCCATACTCAATGCGCAAGAAACGTGGGGTTTCGTTCGTTTCGAGCGGATAGATTGTCAGAATCTACTGACGCCTTATGGGTAAAATATAACCTTTGGAAAGCGGTAAAATAGCTTTGGCATGATTTACCCATGATTCCACATTTAAGCCATGGCCTTCGTAGTCTTACGTGAACCAAACGCTCCTCGCGGTTACTTCCACCCTGTCTAGAAGGCCTGCTTACACCGCACGTTATATTGTGCAAAATAGAGATAGCCCGGTTATCGTATAGTCGCTTTTCTAATAGGTTAATTTTTTTTAATATTTCAAAAATTGAATCCAACCCAAAACCTATATCATTTTATTTATAAATGTATTACTTTGAGGTTTTATTTGTTGAAATTGGAAAGTATTCATATACCAAGTCTCTAATAAAAAGTTACCCAATCAGATTCATGTACGTGAAATCTATATTATTTGACTTATATAAATAAACTTTATATAGGTCAGCGAGAACACAAATACAGAATGAATACTTTCCAATTTCAACAAATTTTTTTAAAAATGATTTTTGAAATATATATTTTTTTTAATTAACCTATCAGAAAAGTAATTATACGATAACTGGGCCATTTCATTTTTGCAAAATATAACGCGGTGTAACCAGACCTTCTAGTCGTGGTCGAAGCAAACGCGAGGAGGATCTGGTTCACGCGAGACTCTTTCGAGATACCTCTATGTCTCGCTATGGGACGCTTTTTCAGCAATCAGCGATGGTCTGGTCACCATGCCGTTGAGACTGGGTAATGGCTGGTTTCAAACTTCTGCTTGATAGACGTCTGCATGTTTGTTTGTTTGATTGGTGTTTAACCTCGTATTCAAGGTTATTTCACTTATATGACGACGGGCAAAAATACAGAACATCACAAACAAATCTGCTTCCCGTTACCCTTTAGCTCTGCGAACACCAGGGCAACAGAAAGCAACCTCTTTTCTCGCCTCTTACGATCGATCGCGACTAAGGAAGCCGAGGGAGTATTCTGCAGGGTCATGGCACTCCCGCTCCCTTACGGGGCGATAGATTCGGGCGAGGAAGCCGAATGCAAAACTAAAAGTTCGGTCTGCAGAAATATATAGCACATATTCCTAAACATGCGAAAGTGGCATCTTAGCTCAAACGTGCTTAAAGAAGACAGCATGCTTAAAACGGTTACTCTTGTAAGACCAACAAAAGATATAATGTATTACCATAAGTTAAAAAAAAACATTAAAATTATCATTTGATATTAAATCTTAAAACAGGTATATACATATTAATTGTAAATGAATTTAAATACAATGGTATATTGAATAAAATATTTAAGTGGCCGGTAACGCCCAGGTTACCTGCGGTTTACATTCTCTGGTCGAATATAGGCTTATCCGCCCAAATTATGTTAATGATATCAAATATATGCGCATACTTAAGTGCCTATATATAGTGAGACATGTTAATATCCTATCAAAATACACTTGGAATAGACATCACAAAGAACTGTTGATTTCAAGCAGCTGTCTTGTTATAACGTGACTCACTTCAGGGTAATCCCCGATTGATCTATAAATAGGTAAAATGTATGAAACGCGACTATAGCGCGATCAACCGACGATGAGCTGCAGACCACGCGTGTACAACCCGCATCCGACATATCATGTTCGACCAGACGATATCTGTTTTTACGGTTCTAGGTCGGCCAAAGCATTTAAAATGTCGAATAAACACACGCCTAGATTAAATAATGTATTGTAAAGTCCTGTATATACATGGCAGCCTGCAGAAATGGAATGTAGACCACATTTACAAAGGACGAAATCGTTCTACTTGCCTGTTTGCTTCAGCTGCTCGTAGTCAATATGCAAGGGTAGTAGAATTCGGTTTGAACACGCGGTTAACACTAAGCAGTTCAGTGGAATATCCCATTGCGTCAATTCGGGTTTTCTTTTTCAGTACATTACTGTGGGTAAGCTACTACAGCACTTCCCATAGAGACTTTGGGGACAGGCCTACCTCTATTAATATGCGCGAATAGACTACCGCGGAGATATATAACACTTTACTTCGCGCCGTGAAAGCGTAGGCCTATGGTATCGACGCAATCGAGTGTACATGGATTGAACGGGCTGGGTTGAATGCACATACAGCGAGAAGCGCCGCCAAAGGGATCGGTCAGCGGTGACATATTAACATTATAATATATCTAGTATAACATTAACACGTTACACATAAAGAAGGAATACATATAAGTTATTAGATCTAAAGGATTTATATAGGCCCTGTTTTCTGAACCTTACTGCAGATCTAAATTTGCATGGTAGGCCTACACGTTAAAATTGAAACCGTTCGAAAATATTAGCATTGATTTTAGTCCGCTGCTATACTTCACTGTATCTATAGAACATGAGATGATTCATCGATTTTAATTAATCAACAACCCTGGGCAAGTGTGATTATTCTTTAGAAATATACTAATCGATGTATTCCCTTCGTAACACAACTTTATTTGAGCCGGCAATAGATTAAAAATCCATGTACGATTAGAGGACATTTATAAATATTTAAAACATTAGACACATTTTAATATCTGTCAGATTTATTCACGCTATCCGATCTTATTCACATCGACATATTTCCCAACGTACGCGTCTAACACCAATTTCGATGCAAGACAATATTCTGAGAAACGTAGTTCTAACATTAAAAGTACAACGCATTAGATTATTACAGAAAATGTGTTTGTGAAGTTTAAAATTAATATACAAATTTCAACAAAATATTTAAATTTATTTTAATATTATTTTAATTGATGCATATATGAGACTTGATTTGTCCAAGTAATGATTTGATTTGGTTCTAATTGATATTATCATATTAGCTTAACCTTGCGATTTTTAAAGTTGCTTCTATATCATCACAACTCCCGAACGTGGCAGATATATGAATATGTACCAAAACTGTATACAGCATGTATTTTATGAATCAATGGCTACCCTTCTTAACACAATGGCATTTAAACGTTTTTAAACATAATTTTTTTTTTTAATAATTCAGCTACAAGCTTATACAGTATGTATCAGGTTTAACATACAATATTTAATTAATGAAGTTTTATTTGATGTTGCGATCGGTATTGTATATCCATGTAAAATTGGATGACATTTATAAATATTCAAAATATTTGAAACATTTAATATCTGCCAGATTTATTCCCGCTATCCGATCTAATTCATATCGACATCTCTCAACCCTTTAAACCAATTTCGATGCAAGATAATATTCCGTATTAAATGTACAACGCATTAGATTTTTACAGATAAATATACAAATTTGAACAAAAGATTTCAATTTATTTTAATAATATTTTAATTTATGCTTTTGACTTTTATAAGTATTGCCTTGATTCTGGTTAATTGTCATTACCCAATAAGCTAAACCTCGCGAGAATAACGTTGCTGTGGTACAAGCTTGCACTACTTCCAGTCGTTATGTATCAATATGCACCGAAATGTGCAGTTTGTTTGCCCGGAGCATATCTACAGGAATATCGCTCACTGTTTACGCATTAAAATATAAAGCCATCCAATTTCATATAACTTAAGAATATGCGTAATTTTTAATATTCATTACAGCATGTTCTGACCTCAAAACAGACTAAAAATGTGAATTGTCTACACAAAAATATCATCAATTGATTAGAAATTAATTTTGCATGCTCATGGCGAAAATCGTATATGGCGTTCGTATAGTCCGGTCGGGAATTCCTTTAAATTCATGACTCTACCACGGGTCCGTTTTCGTATTTAAAAAAAAAAACAAGATAAAGCAGATGTTTTCGAATGGAAAAAAATAACCTCAGATGGTTGTTCACAAAACAGTATAGTTTGTACCTGGATCTACCTACGATGTGATGTTCATAGAGTTGTGTAAGCTGGGATTACAATATTATAGGTTGTAATCCCAGGTGTAAGTCGGAGTACAAGAGTCGTTGACAGACATCTGTGCATTCTCGGCTGAGTTATCGCCCCTATTTTATATCGAGCGCGCTGCACATCGACTGATAACACGCTACGTTCTTATCTTTATACTGTGTATAAGTTTCGAACGACATTTAGAAGTGGAGTAACATAATTATACATTTTCTGGATAACCACTTCTTGTTTTGTGATAAAACACAACGTTTCGACACATATGCTTGTAGCTTCTACTACTCCTATTATCTTTAGTCAATTTACACCTGATGACAATACAGACACATGCATGTATCGAAACGTTTCGTTTTATCACAGAACAAAAAGAGGTTATCCAGAAATAGAAAAGTACAGTAAATACGGTCGAGCAGGCTCTTTCTTTCAAGAGGCAAGTCTGGCGAAAGTATAATCAGATTTGGGGATAGTAAAAAGGAACGACAACTCTATATATATACATCTTCTCGAGCCAATGGTTTCTATTCCGAGCTGCTCTGCATTTGAATCCTTGGCGGATAAGTCCTGTATAATGGGACTCGGCTTTCAAGCAATTGATTGGATGCGTAGGAAGTTCTACGCATCCAATCAGATGTTGTGCTATTATAAGTCTTGCCTAGTGAATTTGGCGGAGAATGTAACTGTAAACCGCGGAAGTTAGCTATAGGGCCTACAGACATTCTTCTGTCAATTACTTGTTACGGATAAAGAGACCAATAGGCATATTTGATGGGCTATCAATAAACTTGTTTTTGTTATCATGCAGTAATATAATTACATGTATAAAAGAAAAAACAAAATATACCTACTGATAAAATGAAATAATTGTATATATCCGTATTAGTTTTGTTCAATTGCGATTTAAAGGGTTGAAAATGTGTCTCATGCATAATGTGTATACACAAGCAGGTGGAAAGGATTAAAGGGCTTCTATTCACATAATCTCTTAACTTTAAGTTGTCTCCCTACGAGTCCCTAGTCCCACCGGATTTTGCCAAATAAGTTAGATAGATATATTTTTCAATCAGCGATGCCATTTAAATCAAAATGTGTCAATATAATACATCTGTATCCACATATTTGTGGTGAGAGATTCACTTATTATTTCAATTGTCTGGAATTTAAAGACTTATTTCATAAATCCCAATGAAATTATGTATGAAAGAGTGCATGTAAACACCCGTTCAGTAAAATACTTTTGAAACCCCTCTGCAGTTGCCGTCCGTGGCAAATCGCCCGTCTTTTATCAACGGCTATAACAAAAGGATTTTCATGTATAAATACGGGTTTCACTAGTTTCAACCTGCGAAATATTCTGAAATAAAATCTATTTAAACTAAAAAAGTGTTATCCCAAAAAATATTGAACATATTGTTTGTATGTTGGCTTTGTTGCAGCGTGTGCGCTTCCTAATCCTATTCCAACTTACCGCTCACGTGATCGAGTCCGTCTGTCAATCACCAGGTATATGAGTGTCATAAGGTGTCCTGTTCCGACACTCTTCGACAAATATGGGCGTGATGGAACCCTTTAAGGTTCTTCAATGTTTGGCTCTGGTGGAACCGTTTTTGGTTCTGTATAGAATTCTCACAGTAACTGCTCCTAGAATTTCTCCCTTTCTTCTTATATCAAATACCGTTTTTGTCGCAATGGTCAATATACATCACTCCTCTTTTCTAAAGAACCCCTAAAGAAAAGTTGTTTCTAAGAGTGTATATATTTCTAAGTATCTAAATATTGTGGAATTAAACATACTATTCGCTGAAACAAGCCTCATGGGAAGCCAAAGCATACAATATTTTCTGAATGTCTTGGCAAATGTTACACGTGTTTATATTATAATCAGACGATTTTCATGCAGACAAACGAAACAACAATTAAGAGCGTTTCATAGGCAAGAACTAACACTGAAAAACTCGGAGAAATTCTTTGGGAAAAAATTTTCCCTGGTAAATTTAGCTTTTGTTTCACTCGTTGATGCCGCCATATATAACTGAGAGTGGAGCAACAGTTCTTTACTACACAGGAATGAATTGCAAATAGGTTAGTTTGAATGTCATATTTACTTAAAAGACAGCAAGGCATCATTATAATTTCAACGTTGAAGAAAATATGGGTCGGGGTCCGCAGTCATATTCCACGAAGAGCGGGATAAACGATTGACAGATGTTGTATATGAAGAGACAGAGTATATATGAACACCCATACTACCCGTAATCAAGCCGTTTGTGTAGATTTGTACACAGGCATCTTCAACCTAAACGAATGGAGGTACATTCGGATCATAGGATGAAAACAATTGACAAAAAAGACATGGGTTATAGGGCTTGAATAATTGGATCAATGTTATTCCAATAGGAGTAAACTCCCATCAGTGCTTAGTATAAAGACGGCATTGCAACTCTCCAGCCCTTAGTCGGATGGCGGATTTGGGTTAGAGTAAGGTTGGTAGTAAGGTAGTGGATGTAGTAATATCTGTCTTGTATAGGAAAGGATGGGGTCATTAAGCACTTTGTACACAAAATGTTTAAGTCTCTCAAGAGTGGTCACAGGGACAATACATCTTTTCCGTGTATAGCGCCTGGTGGCAAATTCTCCACGTGAAGCCAGTTGTAGTTCGAAACGCCTCTAATTGATACGCTCGCTAATTAGAGGCTATGTCTACCAATTCACGGAAAAGTCAACCAAATGGTTAGAGTACTTATTGATAGCTTTCTATAGCTTTGTCTATGTGACTGCATCCGCACCAAGGGCCTGTCTTCCGAAATATGTAAATAGCGGAAATCTTATACTTCAATTTAAAGAACCCCTTAGCCGCAATTATACTAATGAATCCACGCTATGTTCGGAATATAAACGCTGGGGCATATTTAACTGAAGAATCTCATCCCAAAATCTGCGTAAACATATTTTTATAATAAATTTAATGACTCATGGAAGGTTAGAATAATCGTGAGAATCGAAAGGGCAAAAGATCCCCTTCAAAATGTTTCAATGTAAATGGTAGAGAAATATCCGATACAGAGTCTTTATCATCCATTGACCGTGGAGTACCCCAAGGCAATATTAATGACATTTCCTCTTTCATATACAGCAATGACCTAATTTCTTCTTCAAATCGCTGAGACTTTATGCTCTTTGCTGATGTTACAAGAGCGTCTCATTCATCTCACACTCTTAGAATAAAACTACAACGACAACAACCTGGCTTTCAGCAAACCATTTATCTCTAAATATTAGTATATAGTTTGTAGACAAACTATATTTAAGACGTCGTAACCAACATTTCATTGGGTAAACTGCATAAATATGTATCTAAGCTTGATTGGATATGCTACGACCATTGGCGGGATGATTGGAATGTGACGCAGAGATGGCGTCATGCAGTTTACTTAATATCTAGGTGTCCCAATGATAACCTTGTTGGATTTAAGAGAAACATTTGATTGATTTTGTTTTATCAAAGCTAAATGAAACCAACCGTATGTCAGCCCAAGATACAACCTGTTGTAGTGCATGAAACAGTTAAAATTACTGCTGAGTATATTGTGCGTTTTCGGCAGTGATATATAGGCCTTAATGATCAAGCTATGTCCAGAGTTGCGATTCTTTCACTCCCTTAAGTTTCCGATTACGTGAAAAAATTATTCCCTAACACACAATCATACATGTGTTAATATAATCCGCGTTTCAACTATAAATGCATTGCTCTGAATCTTCTTCCGGTGAAGCGCTATTTAAACCAAATCAATGTATTGCAGAACACCTTTCATTGAAGTGTATATAGTCCAGCACGAAAATTGCATTTTATGTGCAAACTTCACTCAGATGAAATACACCCGACCCGTATACGAGCAATTAAGAGACCAAAAAAGAATTACTATCTGGATATATGTATACTACAGAATGGTTGTACAAAAAACAAGGATAGGATTTACACCTATGAGGGAAGCATATATTGGTCTTTGGGTGAAGGGGGAATGTACTGCAGCTAGGACTGCAGCTAGGACTGATTGGGGATAGGGGAAAAGGACAAGATATATACTATACTATAAAACAGTTGATATTGAATAATTTTTGTATCTAAATCCAGTAATTATTCCAGTAAATGAGATAATTATGTTAGACCCCACACTGCAAACTCGATAGAAACTGTTGTAACCCAGCGAATATAGTACTATAGCAGTGATGTAATCGATTAAAACAAACGAGCCGTTAATGATATACCAATAAAGACATCTATATACCACAATAATAAAGTCGCATGCATTATACGCTGAAAATAATAGCCATACCTGCTCTGTGATTGCGAGGACACAAGTGGCACACAGCTAACAGAATTATTCGATTGGCGATTTGTTTTGTATTATTGTTATCAGCATGGATATAAACGTGGGCTGGCTGACGGATTGTTTTACAACGCAGATCATTCTCTCTTTGGAAGAGTAATGTCAAATGCGCAAAAACAAGAAGAAAAAAAATATAATAATAACAACATTTTTTAAAATAAGCCACACTCTGTGAAGTGACTAACATTGGCAAGCAGATGTAATGAGACCGTCAAACTTTTGTGTTTTGTGTCAAGTTATTTGGGTAGGTTGGCGACAGATGAAAACCAGGAACTTGTCAACTGCAGCGCATTCAGTCACGACCGACTTAACATGAGTGGATGACGGATCGGTGAGATTTGTTTGATATTATCGACACGTGAACTCTAAAACGTGACTAATCTGCACGGAAAAAGCCCATGCATGCATCATCAAACGGATGCGTCAACATATATAAGCAATTTTGTTTGTTTTGTACATCTATCGTTGCACACTTACATAACAAATCCACGACTGCAACACTACATTTTTTGTACACAAAAGACAATGATTAAATATGTTTAAATTATGATTAAATAACACTTCAAAAAAATAAAATAATACAAACTTATCAATCAATCAATCTACCTAGCCATTAAAAAAAGGATAAATAAATAAACAAATAAATAAATATATAAATAAAGCAAAATCCATATTTTAATTTGAAGATACGTCATTTACAAATTACTGCAGTTACAGTATATTTACAATATAAATATTTTCGCTATTCATTCCTCTTGAGACCAACATTTTAACTATATCTTAAACTTTAATCGATTTTTGTAAATACATATCTTTGCAATTAAGTGCATTCGCAATTCAGTTTGACGTTTATTCAGGTCTGTATACATGTACTTACTAGTTTTAGATTATTAATAATTAAAACATACATTTCTCACTAAAACAACCAGATACCTGCAAATAAAAATATTTTATTCAGTTTTCGACAATAACTTTCATTTTATGATACTAAAATTTGGTGAATGGTGATTACAAAACACGATATTTCTGCTTATACGTAGCCTGTAAGTACCAAGTAAGTTGTTTTGTTTTTCGTATACCTATGTCGTAATTATTAGCGCATACCATTCATAGGTTTATTAATTATAAAACTGCAACATTGGACTATTGTATCCGTGCTAACGGAAAACAAACCAGTCATCAAGAAGTGGGGACAGTGTCAGCGCCGGGAGTCCACACACCCGGCCTCCAGTCGTGACAACCTCACGTTTACTTAACATTTTACACATTTAGAAAGTCGTGACGTCAGTCGGTCTTTCGTGGGACATCTTAAATTTGATATGGTCATTTCTCAACATTTCTCAAATTATCTTTCCTTGTACATGAAGGGTCAAGTTAATTTACCAATAAAATAAAATAAATTTCACGTTTTAGCTTGTAAATAAACCTCTTTTGACCTATAAATTTAACCAATTTATCTGAGTTGCCCCAGGCAATTGTACAGTCATTTAGACGTCAAAAGTGTCTGGAATTTTCAGCTGATATATGGAAAGGCTATGTGTTTATGAAAAAAGAAGGAAAGAATTTGAAATATTAAAACAAAAAGTATTATACGTTGATATATCTATGTCAAAACAGTTCATCTAAAATTGACAATCTGTGAGCAACACATGTATACAATACATACCATGGTATGTATTTGACACTACTGCAAACATAAATACATGTACAGTGACTTTAACACATTAATAGCATTCACATAAAACATTTCGTGTTTGTCGTTGATGGTCGTAATTTAAGGAATGTGTGTGTGGG
>JARFOD010005001.1:0-11666 GCA_031763545.1 Mopalia muscosa | reverse complement strand
CCCCCCCCCCCCCCCCCCCCTCCCTTTTTAAACTGGCACACTGCTGCGCATTGACTACTAATCCTACGTGATGTACTGACACAGGTACGAGTCCATTTGCTGCCTTCACATATATGATTAAGTCACATGATGCGGATCTGGCAATCCTGGGGGTGGTTTTAAAAGGTTTCCTCCCAGTGTTCCATCGGTTTTTAAGCATGGAAAAATCAGAAGTGGACAATCCATACAAAGTTTTGAAAGCAGGATCAAACAAACAACATGAGGCTGGCATTCTGTAATAACCTTCACCCAGGCATAAAACCCCAATAAAACAAGCTCTTTATTTGTATTCTTCAGAACGGGCACAGAGCAGTCCTGGAAACACTGATGCCAGATGCAGTTTATGCCGCTGAGGTGATAGCGGTGTCGAGTGCTGGGGAAAGCCCAGCAGCCAGGCTCGAATTCACTACCCCATCCCTCCCACCCACAGATCAACATGGTAAGAACAGCACCTGTAAATATAAAAACCATTACCAAACAAATAAAATGCTAAGTGTGAAGATCAAAAACATGCAAACACACCTGGCAATCTATTTTCGCTTAAAACTTTAATACTTTTATCTCCTCTTAATTATAATTATTGTTGGAACTTTATCCATCTCTTTGTCCCATGTTTAAAAATTAAGTTTTAAACTGATGTTTCTGATTTTCAGCATTAGGAAACTATCTACTGATCTGGAGACAACTGTTAAAAATGAAAAGCTACAGTGATATTACTTTGTTTTGTTTTGCAGACATCTCCCAGTTTGGTAAATCAGCCGACGAACCTCGTGACGAGAACACAAAAGTCGTGGAATCTCGCCACCGCTACAGCCACATTGATGTGAAGTCCTCCCCCAGTACTGTCGCCTCCGTCTCTCAACCCTCTACCTCATCCTCAGTTACTCCTCACTCATTGGCTGATTTCACTCTGCTAATATGCATAATTGTTGCCGTCTGTTACATGTTACGTCCCTTTGGCTTGTAAACATTTATTTCGACAGCAACTTCTTGGTGCTATTTGATATTTCAGGTTTAAAGAAGTCCGGAGAGGAAGTGTTTATTTTTGATGTGTAACATATACATTTGAAAACTGCTGTAGCTACATGTGTGATGCATTCAAGACTTGTTCTTCTGTGGAATTGTGTTGCATATTATTGAAAATATTGTTTAGAATATTGCAAAATCCTGTGGCATAAATGTTTCATGTGAGTTGCAGTGGTTTGTGCTCCCAAAGACCTATTATTAAAAACGCTGTAAAAGTGACAGAATAAAGCAGATGACTTAAAATAGTGATAATGAAGCAATGCCTTTCTTCATGCAGTGTTCAAAACTTCTTCACATTGAAGCAGTGCCTTTCTTCATGCAGTGTTCAAAATTTCTTCACATTGAAAGAAGAAAATGATAAAAGACAAATTTGAAGAATATTTGACGGAGTGAGTCTCAGATATGAAATCTTGTCACATTAAGATTTATTATGGTTTATAATGTCTAAAGATGTTATATACAGATGGACATGTGTGGAGCTACTGTCTTCTGGTGGACTCTTCGTTTATTTGCCAGTTCAAGGACTTCATTTTGGATTGATGAAGTTTTGATAAATTTATATCAACCATAGTTGGTATAATTGTGAAGGATATTATAGGGATACGTCATAATTTACAGTTCAATTGTATCAATCCCTATCTTTGTTTTTTTTGTCTTATATGTCAGACAAAATTTTGCTTAAATTACCTCCCTTTGCTAAAATCTGGAATTTAATAATTTTTAGTCAAACTTTATTGTATTTTTAACCTTTGCGTAACGTTAATGTTTGTCATGAATTATAAAAACAAACACATAACTTAAGTTCTTATCAGCTTGAAAGGATGGCAAGTACCTGTTAAGCAAAGGGAGACAATTTAATCAAAATATTGTTATTGAATGAATGAGAATGTGATGTATTTATGTAAATCATTATAGTGAGAGAATTGTATAAAGTTGTATTCAAACTAAAAAGTCATTAAGAACTCTCTCTTATAATGTTTTGTAATTGAAGTCAGCAGTGGGTTCAGTTGTGTGATGATATCGAGACTCCGGTATATGGGGGACTCAATAGAGGAGAATGTAGAAATCACTGCATTTTACTAGGTTTATGAACTCTTTTATAACGCAATTCAGTATGACAGACTAATAATTGGACCAACTTGCCATACAAGTTAAATACCATTGAGTATGACATTTAACCCCAATAGGAAACATACAGGGTGTGGGGCCTGCATTTAATTTCTTCAGATTTTTTTTTATTAATTGAAAAAGGAATACTGATGATCACATTTTTAATGTTTTTTTGTACACACAAGCATTAGATATAACCATTTGAATAAAAATCCACAACTGAACAGAATATAGTCCTAAACCATATTTGAAAATGTCTTTCAGAAGCTTGTACACTGAAAAACATAACGGAGAGCAGTGTAGATTAAAATTGATTGTACAAAAAAATGCAATATTAACTCGTGAAGCCTATAAAAGAATAAACATTTACTATTTATTTATTCAGTTCATATATGAAACCCAACATATTATCCACAGTTGCATTTGCCTATAAGTTATAAGCTGTGTAAAGTTTGTAACAATAATGGCAGGGGATGTGAGGGATTCATCCTCTACAGTTATTGTGTGCCTTTGTATAAACAACGTGATATGAATGGAAATCACAGTTGTAAATAAATATAAATAATGACACACAAACTTTCACAGAAGATTTGCAGACAGTGTTGGTTCTCCAATCCTTTTAGATCCTTGCTTCATCAAGGGTTTTATTCAACACGGATTAGTTTTCAGCAGGGGGTTGGAAATAGGTTCATTTTACCCCTAATAAAATTTTCTTAGTGCTTTCACAAATGTAGTGCTTTGGGGGTTATACAGTGCCCTTCTTTTCTATGTTAGTATTTTGTTCGTTTTTTTAATTTTTTTGAAAATATATTAATTTCCACCAATATGGTAAAGTATGGAGAAAACTGAAAACAATGATGTATAATTCATGTTGGCTTTACCTTTCGGTTAATTTAAACCATCTTTAGTAGTTCTTGTCAATTCATGAATTCAGTTATTAAAGAAGAAGTCCACTTCACTAGATACAACATACAAATTAGTAACCATGACAATGTATTTTTGAATTTCACTCAAATACAGCCAAATGCAAACCGTTGTAGATTGAGACTGTCTATCAGACCTGACAACTGTATCTGAACTTTTTGTGAGAATACATTTACTTCCATATCCTCATAAAATCATGACAAACAATTACACCCCCAAGTCCATTACAACAACAACAAGGCAAGTTTATCAATGTAGTTAAATACATATATTTTCAAAATTATAATTTGCAAAAAAGATAAGAGACTGTGCTATGATATGTTGGCGTCAACAAAAAGAGTTTGTGAGAATTTTACTTACTGGATAGGAAAGATATCAAAACTAAATTGCTTTTCCTGTTCTGGAGAATCGAAATAACCACTTTATGGTATTTAACAAATACATAGGTATTACATCCTACATTATATGATTACACATAATTGTAAATTAATCAAAACTGTAAATGATTTTGTATAATTGTACAGTCATTAATAATTGAACTGTTCACCTTATAATGTTTAAACGCTTTACCTGGCATCTCTATGTAGATACAAAGATAGAAAATGCAAATGTGACCTATATCTGCTGTCTATTCTCACAGTATTGTTTTTCAATCTATTTGAACGTTTTATCATCCCCATTCATTGTCTCATCATTATGTATCATGTTAGTATAATGTGAACTGTTATTTTTATATGACCCCTTATCGCATCATGTGTGTGCACAAGTGTAACGTGTCCTGTGTATGGATGTGATTTGTCTGTTAAGAATTAGCATGTTTTGTTGTTTTTACAAGTCTGGTTACCTATTTAAATACTTGTATAATGTAACACTAATCTTTGCCAGAAATATTGTATTTGAAAGTTTCTCCAAAGTCCAAAAACCGTCTAAAATTCTGGCCACACATTCATTAAACTTTGTAAGATAAATTCTTTTCACAAATGACATCATCCCATGTTGAACTTCAATATGGCAACTTCAGTTATGATAAAAAAATATTTAGGCAAAGTTTACTAAAAGTGAGCCCTGGGGTCTGTTTTTAAAGTTTAGGGTCTGGGGGCCAAAATCTGCTATTAAATGATGTCACGCCATGTTGAAGGTCTATCGCTTACCATCTACATGTGTTGGCGCTTAATCTTGAGCTTTTGGCCCCTTTTGGCAATGTGTCACAAAGACATTAATGTAACGTCATTATAGAAATGCACTGTTATGCAGCATTTTAGTTCTTATCAGTTTGAAAGGATGCCAAGTACCTGTTGAGCAAAGGGAGACAATCTGATCTTTGGAGAATCCAATTCCTTTTAGCATGATGTGTCATAAAAACATTTATGTAATGTCATTATAGAAATGCACTATTACGCAGCATTATCAAACAGGACTGAGTATGTTATGTAATTTGACCTGCCACTGGGGTACTGGCCATTGATGATGGAGTTGTCACCCACTAGCCATTCATTGTTGTTTACGTGGATTTGAAGGAGGAAAATAAGTGCCACATATTTACAGAAAACTAAAAAAACTGAAAGAATAGTATTAGGTTTTTTTGACAGCTTTTGTAAATGTTGCCCTTATTGTGAAGGTAAGGGGAGACAACACTATGTTTCAGTCTGTTGACTAAAGACATGTGTGTTTTGAACTGTGTCGAGAACTAGAAGAATTTTCCAAATATGGCAAACATTTCAACACATTAAAGAGTTTGCCTTTACACTTTTTAAGTACACCACAATTGTTTAAGTGAAATGCATTGAGCACATATTCATTCTTTTTGTTCACTCTGAATATAATATTGAATTAAAATGTCCTAGTAGTAAGAGATGAGGTGAATAATTTGAAGGTCCCAAAGTTTTTTTTTATCAAAACCCTGAGAGGTGTAGAACCTCTATCAAAATTAGATCCAGGTAATCCTCAATGGACTAATCAAAATCCAGATATTGCTTTGATATTTTTATACCAAAATAAGTGTGAATTTGTTTTGATATTGTTCTATTTGTGCATGACATTAATGGTTTTTATTGAAAGAGTTGAATTGGTATCAAAAAAGCCAAAATGTGCTAGTTTCTGGCAGTGTGTTTTATGGTTGATTGTATTTTTCTACAAGAAAGGATGATACTGCATTAAGGAATTTTTAGTGATTTCCTTTAATTTGTCAGACAAATTTTGAGCGTATGTTGTGTAGTTTGAGTATTTGAGTTTCTGTTGTTACTACGGTTACTTCTGTTGTTACTACGGTTATTTCTGTTGTTACTAAGATAGTTAACATATTTATCTGACCTGCTTTTTTGCCTTAGTCGTATTCCCTAGCATTGTAACTAGGGAAAAAGGGAGATGACTCTTGACTGATTTCTTGTTTAATGTTACATATTTATTGGCTGGTACAGTTGTATTATTTGTTGATGTAAAGTTGCAATGTTATCGTGTATGTTGTGACAATGTAATAGTCATTTTATTGTATTGTTTTTGTACGTCAGTAAAACAATTCTCAAGTCAGTTTCAGTTTTGTCTTTTACTCTTTTCCTATTTTTTGAGACCCAATAGTTTGTTGGGGTGATTATTGTATCGTTGTTCAGGGGTGGAAATAACTATAGATTTGCAGGACATGTCCTGTAAAAATTAACATTGCCCTTGTAAAGATCTCGACAATTTATCATTGTGTTAAAATCACCTGGAGGACAAATGTCTGACACAATATTTTATAAATTTCCACCCCTTTTGTTAATCATTACTCGTGATCGTCATATAAGTGAAATACCCTTGAGTACGACGTTAAACACCAATCAAACAAACAAACAAACGTTTAAGCAATATCCACAGCTTACCATATCGCTGCGCATGTCTGGGTGAGTTACCATAATAATAGACTTAACATATTGCCCCGTGCACCTGATTCTGTCTAACAAAACAAAGCAGCCATTCATTCGGTCTTCGGTTGCTACAAGCAGCGCGGACAAGTACATTTGAAGGTGACAGTTTTTCAAATTGGGTTTGATATCTTATTTTTAATGGAAGTCTCGGGCCCATTAAAATACTCACAAATGCGTGGTAAATTATTGAGCTTTGTATAACGGAAAATTACATAAAAATGTGTTTTTCATAATGTTTTCAATTCATTGTTATGGCGCTGTTTTATGTGCATTTGTTTTTTAAACTAAGATCTATATCACAGTGTATTGTACTCTGAACAAAGACCGTATACATTACAACGCTACAGCACAACATTCTTGCTGGTCCCATGCATCGCTGCACCGTAAACTATAGAACAAATATATGGCAATCATAATACGAGATAATGTGATAATGTGTAGCAAAGAAGATATTCATTGCACTTAATAAAGTAAGCGGAAAAACTTAATAAACATTGTGTGTATAAGTGTGAACGTATTTTCTCAACTGGAGGTCAATGTTAAAGACAATCTGGCTGGGATGTATATGTAGTGCATCTTGTGGGTTTCCTGAATGTCTGGCCATTATGTTTGTCAGTAATGCCGAGGTCGGCTGTCTTTATTCATTGAGCTGGCAGCCGTCAATTGAGTGAAACAACCTTAAGTGAGACATATAACCATTAATTAAACAAACAAATTTGATCATTGTTTCCAAATGAATAGATTTGAAACAAAATACGGTATAAGCACAAAATATGAGTGACAGTTTGTCAGATTCGCGAAAAGTAAGGGGTGTAAAAAATACACTTTACCCAATTGTTTGTGACTGTAAGGACACGTACAGTTTCTTTGGCGAAAATGTTTCTTTCTTTATTTATTTATTTATTAGATCTTCTTTAGACAGGGTAGCCTTTTCAGTGTTGCCACTGTTCACCCACAGGGCCCTGTTTCAAACATACACACATACATATATACATACATAAATACATACATACACACATACATACATACATACATAAATACAATGTTAAGTCAGTACACAATACAAATATCTTACAATGTTGCACAAAGTAATACATATATAAAATAAATAATGCACATTTTTTTTTTAATCTATAAAATTCCTCACAAAAGAGGGAAAAAGATTTATAGTTCGATACTAAGAAATGATTATTTGATAAAAAAAATTAAAATAAATATGTTTTAATTTATCACACGACGAGAGAATGACATTGTCATGGAGTTGATTGTAAGCCAATGCTCCTCGATACTGCAGTGTACGTTTACCAGCTTATAGATGGTTAAGAGTGGTATTTAAATGCCCACAATTGGCTGATCTGGTATTGTACCGGTGGGTGTCGCTTATTCTGCAATATTTATTACGGAGGTATGGTGGACACTCTCCGTTTAAGCTCTTGTGGACATATTGACACAGATGGAATGTTTGTCGTACAGAGAGCGTTTTCCATTTGAGTCTCTGAAACATGTCGTCAACATGGGCTCGTCTGCGCTCAAATAAAATTACCCGGGTTGCTCTGTTTTGTTGCTTTTGAAGTCTAGACGAAAGTGTTTTACCACAGTTGGACCAAATAATATCACAGTAATCAAAGTGTGGCAAAACAAGTGTATTATAGACAGTGAGTATAGTCTGGTAATCAAGATAGCCACGAATACGTGACCAGACAGCGACCCGTTGAGACAATTTACAACACATTTTAGTGATATGAGTCTGCCACGATAGCTGCTGATCGAACCATAAACCAAGACATTTGAATGAGTCTTCATGTTCGATCTTCTCACCACCGATCTCTACATTCACTTGACGATTGATATTTAGACGTTTAGAAGTTCCAAAGGTCATACATTTAGTTTTTCTCAAATTTAAAGTTAGCTTATTATTAGTGAGCGGACAAGTTACATTACTTAGTTCATCTGTGAGTACCCTGCTAATGCTTTCAGGAGCTTTGCCTGCTGAAAATAGTGCAGTATCATCTGCGTAACGAACAACTTTACAGTTCTGTATGACATTTGTTAGATCGACAATATACATTATAATCATGAGTGGCCCAAGGATCAATCCTTGGGGCACGCTGTACTTCACTTCCCTTAAGAGAGAAAGTTTTCCAGTCACAATTGTTGACTGCTTTCTATCAGTCAAGTAATTTAAGAACCAGTCACGTTCCAGTACCAAAGTAAACAGTGGACACATGTTTCTAACTTACACTAAAACATTATATGGTGAAATGGATTTATTATAACAGTCAAATGACCAGTGGTATTCTTCAGAACTAAAAGTCTAGCCAAAGCTACAAGTCCAGTTTTGTTAAGAGGCATTCCCTAGCAAACTCAGTCTGATCTTTTCTCAGAATTTATTACCAACACAGTAGAATAATTGGTAGAATAAGTGATCAGGGGCCAGTTGGTCGAAAAATGATAAACTGCTAACACCAGATTAAATTGCTAAAACCAGACTAGAGATAGACATGTCATCTAATAGCAGATTAAATTTAATACCTCTTCAAGCAACTGGCCCCAGAAAGATAATAAATTCCAGCTGGTTTGTTTTGTTTTTTTTGCTCATGCGCTGTTGTTAGCAATGTTACAGCCTATGAATTATATTAATGTTTGCTTGCAACATTTTTCTTTCAGCAACATTTTTCTTTCAGCAGTATTGCGTTACAATTAATACTAATCCATAACCTATATATCACTGTTCTGACTTATGCTCAAATGAGTTTAAGGTATATGGACAAAATCATAAAGTCAAAAAAAGGAAGCAAAAATATTATGTAGGATGTATGAACAAGCACACCTACTTTTAACAAATACTACAAAATAGATTCTCACTTGATATGTGCAGTCATTGGCATGCTTAGAGCAACTTGGGGTCATTTCCTTATTTACAGTTGATCCAAAGAGAGATGCAGATATTAGTCTTTGGTGACATACTTTATAGATCACACAGGTATTTAAATGGGACAGGACAAAGGATAGCGAACAAGCCTGAACGTGTCTGTACTGAACCCCTGGGACTAAACCAGTCCCAGCCCATACAGTCTTCCAATGGTATATCCATTGTCACTGTATCTTTCTAAAATCAACTTACTTTAATGCAAATAAAGCATTTAGTAATGGTATATATTCTGTTAAATCATACACGAGTGATATTTTATACACAGTAAAAATTACACAACAAAAACGAAAGGATGTCCATCGTTATAGCTATGTCACTCTACCTTTAAAAAATCAAAATGAACTAAACAAAGCATGTAGTTCAGGTACATTTAGTTACATGACAGATATTTTATTATCAGTAAAAATTACATGACAAAAATAAATGTGGTTTATAATTTTCAATACTATGGTATAATTTGGGCCTATTTTCAACTTGTTCAGTACATTCATTGTTGTAGCTTAGTCATTCTACCTTCTGAAATCAAGTTATTATAATGCAAATAAATATATATATAAATATATTTTATACATAGTAAAAAGTACATGATAAAAATAAAATGTATTTGATAATTTTCAAGACTATGGTATGATTGTGGCCTATTTTGAAGAACTTGGTCAGTACATCCATTGTTATAGCTATGTTATTCTACCTATCTAAAAATCAAATAAAGCTATAGGTATACAGGGCTCCAGATAGTTTTTTTTTTTTCAAGGGGTATTTTCCCTTACTTTTCAGAATATGTAGGTTACTAGGTAAATCATATATTAGAGGGTAATTCACGTGTAAAACACAGGAGTTTATCAAATAAAAGAAAGAATTTGATACTTAATTGAATTTTTTTTCCCCACAAAATGACAGATACAGAAACAGTAACAATTACATTGCAAAAAAAAATGTATTTGATAATTTTCAGTACTATGGTAAATCTTTGGCCTATTATAAAGAACTTGGAAAGAATATCTATTGTTACACGTATGTCATTCTACCTTTCTAAATTGAACCTACTATGCAAATTAAGCTATAGGTTTATTCAGTTACATCATTGATATTTTATACACAGTAAAAATTACACAACAGAAATAATTTTCCATACTATTTATTTTATGTCAACATGCAACATGTGGTGGTACATAATATCAGAAAAATGATTGATTGATTGATTAGTCTTTTACACCACATTCAGCGGTATCAGAAAAATGAGCTCAGAGAAACGTAATATACATGGTACGAAATTCACAGTGTTAGGGGCACTGCAGTATTTGCCTTCGATATCCCAAAAAGAACAGAGGCATTAAGGCATTTTTTGATAGAACAAAAGGGCACCACGGCAACAAATGGACGATGGGGCACCAAGGCATTATTTAAACCGCAAATAATTTTCCAATTGCACATAAATCTAGATTAAAGGACCCCTTTAGGTCACTGGTAGGGGCCTATAGTTTAAGTAAGCCTTGCTATAGTATTTTGCACTTTAAAACTAATCAAATAACAAAATAGAAGGTTTATTGACAATATTACCAATTTAGTTTTGAGTTACATCTGGATTATTTTTATCAACATATTGCATATACATGATGCATGTAAATGATTTGATCTGCAAGTTACAGTTATATTTCACATGCAGCCTAAACTGCACTGCACATTGTAGCTAGAAGCTAGATCTAATTAGCAGTTGAGGAGTTTTGAGACATAAATAGCAGAAGTGGCTATTTGACAAAAATTAAGCTGCTAGTCATATTTACAAGCATCTTGGTCGTGTTGGTGGGTTGTTTGGAGGTTTATGTTATCGATACACCATTAATAAATATAGATTTTATTACTTACATCAATTATTCTAATTTATGAACATGCGGAGAAACGTCACTTTCAATTTCGTGGATATCGGCTATCTTGAATTTATAATTAGGTCTTCCAAAACCTTTCCGATTTTTTAAAAATCAATGCAAGGATAGTTCCTTCCTTTACATGATAAACTTTCATGCATGCCATGATCTGACTACATGTACAACGATAACAACACTCGTAGAGATCATTAAACGGTCTTAATTTTAGCAAACAATTCCCCCTCCAATTCGCAAAAAAATTTAAAATATGTTTCCTTTTTTTATTATTCACTAATGAGTAAAGAAATTGGTTTGCACTTGAGGAAAAGGGCACGGCAAAATATTGCCTTTGATAGCTGAAGATTTCACAGGGCATCGCGGCAGTTGATAGGGACCACGACGGCAAATGCCGTCGTGAATTTCGCACCCTGTGCAACTGCCGTATAATAATGTCAACGGCATTGTTGACCAGCAAGAAACAATGACGTAAAATTTCAGACACTTGTCTTTTAAGTTGTGAGGAACTGTGGGTAATTTCATCCCTGATCATCCACTGCGCATAGCAATTATTTTCGTTTAAAGACTTGCTTAATACTTGTAGTTTTAGTTCATTCTTCTAAATTTTCTTGTGTGCTAAGTCACATAAGTTGCATACTCCTAGTTAATACTTCTGGTATTACTCCTAACTAGTGTTTTTCACCAACACTGTACTTTATTTTGTGTGAGTTTGCCTTTACCTTGATTTTGCTAATTAAACTATGGCTAAGTTTATTCGAACATAAAGTCAGAAGAGTTTTGTTTGTTTGATTGATGTTTCAGGTCGTACTCAAGGGTATTTCACTTCAATGACAATGGATTGTCCACTTCACA